>SZWC01004666.1:69491-111202 GCA_023375785.1 Penium margaritaceum | reverse complement strand
TGTGTGTGTGTGTGTGTGTGTGGGTTGTATGTGTGTGTGTGTGTGTGTGTGTGTGTGTGTGTGTGGGTGTGTGTGTGTGTGTGTGTGTGAATTTGCTCAAACTGTACATTCTCAAATGCATTTCTACAAATGGAAAAAAGAAGGCACATTTCTCGGTTACAATTCAGCAAGAATGCCTGTTTCCCAAATATCTTTATGTGAAAAGACCAATATTTATCCATGAAACCCAGTTACAAACTCTACATAAAATTACACTTAATGTTTTTCGGTTTTTTATGTATTATTTTTCTACACCCCGAAATTGAGAGGCCATCAATTTCCATTTCAATGTTTCAAACTCCTCACAAACCTTATTAATGAAGGTCACAAACCCCATTCTCGGGCAAAAAAGGCAATCATGTAATGTAAAAATTTTCTATTTTGGATATGTCATCTTAAATGTGTGAAACGTGGATATCTAATTTGTATATCAAATCAATTGATTTATGGTCTCTTCCCCATTGTTAAAATCAATGATGATTTTCTCTCTAGTGATTTAATGCAAAGGTGTCATTAGATGAGACATAAAAGCAGATAAGATTGCTTACAAAGATGACCAATCACATCATTTATTTTATAAATCTTCAAATTATGGTTAGACAAAATATTCCCATGATTTTTAACAACGGCATATGAGATGTCCTTAAACAAGTGTCTAGCTAATCTCATGCAAAGCAAAGTGGACCCATTCTTATTCCTTTCATTATTCTGCCCATGCATCAAACATCTAGCTTTTAGAAACATAATTGCCCTTATATACCCTTACATTGCACAGAAGATGGTTGATCAATTTATTCAGTACTCATGAGGAATACTCTTAAGAGATCAAAATTTTCAATTCGACACCCAAGTTTGTGAGTTGCAAATTTCTGGTGCATCCACTGTGGATGTGGAAAATAAACCAACAATTATGTTTTACTAGTTGGTGCTTTGTATTTGTGAATTGCGTACAAATAACATACATAAATAGACCATTGATTTGAACTTATATGATCCTTCATCAACTTACTATACCTTTGACTTGTGCATTACAATGTCCCCGCAATTGCATGTTGGCTTCGAATATGAGTTCCACTTGAAATTCAAGGTAACAAGGTTGATTTTCTCCTCTTGTGGTCGACAATTTATCGTTTTTGTAGACCACATGACAAAGAACCAACTCCCCCACATTACATTTGATTCGCTTTTCTATTAATGTGTGCATTTCAACTCCATTTGCACGTTCACAATTGGGCAACACGTTTTTGTCACATAGTTTCACCTCAAGTTCTCCTTACAAGGACGTTGTTGAAACGTGAAAAATATATTTATGTGTTTAGGCTCATTCCTTCCCCAAAACGTTCTTCTTATACGTTCATGTAACAAACACATTACCCTTCTTTATCCAATCCCACCCACTTTGATAAATGTTTTCTCAACTTATGCATGAAGTACAAAGACATGTTGAGCAAGACGTGGCTACCTACAAAACATCTTTGGATTGTAGTATCAAACAACAAAACTTTTATTGCCCAAAGAACGTTGATGTGCTAATGAAGACTATTTCATGGTTCTAGATTATGACCTTGATGACGGTGATATTTAATGTACTACTTTTGATACATTCACATCATGAAAATAGAAAACCCGTGGCCCCCTGATGAAACATTTTTAATTCGCTACCAATCTGCATTTCAAACGTTGCAAAGGGATGTCAAGGTATTATTTTTTCAACACTCATCGCACCATGATCTATTCTCTCTTTATTTTTACTAAAAACTATTTAAAAAAATGGAAAATGAAGTCAAAATATTTAGCATACAAGGTTTACATGGCTTCACAATGGTGCTTAAATTGGTCTTTAGAGAAGAATGAGGTACCTTAAGAAAACCGTTTCCATTAATTCTTAGTGGTAATGTACACAACCATAAATTCTACACAATGGACACAACGTGTTGACATCATGTCATGTTGTTTCCATCAATCAAAGTTCTAAATACCACCTTCATTTGGATCCCATTAAATCTTATCTTATCAGAAATTCTTTGCAAATGATCAAAATCAATAATTCTAATGACGCTTTTTTTCTTCTTAATGGATACGATTATGAAGCATGTGAAGTACATGGCTAAATTACACGCTCAATTTGAACTCAAAAAGAAAATCTCAAAATTATTCCTATTTTCAAAACAAATTATAGAAATGTATGACATGTTTTTACACAAATAGAAAACTAACTTTTATTTCATATTTAATAATACAAAGTTTCTACTATTCAGTTGAAAGGTACTTATATTTAAGAGAAAAAAACAATTCAATGGGATAGGTTAATATGATCTTTTAGGAATTGATGGAATGGATCTAATGATAATGTGTGAGAAGATTTTTTCATTTCATATATTTCCTCATGGTCTTATTTTAGTAAGGAGATATAGGAATTTATTTTAAAAAATACAAAATAATGTAAATTTTTGTTTATGTTTGAAGTTACCTTGCCACTTGCTTGTGTGTTTAGCCTATGTATGTAGTTCAAACAATGAGGTTAAGATTCAATTTTGTAATCTATTTCTTGTAATTGCATAACTCATAGTATGGATTTATGTTTTATTTTTCTTCTTTTTTCATTTATAGAGGGATTTTTTATTAATAATTCTATATATTAACAGTAATTAATTCATATTACCATTTTTATGTATTTATTGGTATCTACCTTAGTGGAAAGCATGATTGAATTTATTGCTATTGCACGTGATCAAATTCTCTTCGTGTTAAAATAAAATTGAAATTCTTCTTATGATTGTGTTGTCCACGGTGGTAAAAATTGTTTTAGATGCACATGAGCCATACAAATCTCAATTCGAAATTAATCAAATAGCATTGTACTTTACACATCAACATTTACTACACATTTTTTATCTGTATGAATGTTTTGAACGTACTATATGTAATTTTATTCATGGATGTTCTCACATTGGAGTCATTTTGATTAATAATGACTATAAGGTACCCATTGTTAGATCGTTCCCTCTTCATTGTCGAGTGCTAATGATTTATACAAGTGCATGAAAAGCCAAAGTTAAAACATACATCTATCGTTTATTACTTGTTCCAATTTCAATGAAGAATCATTTCACTCTTCTTGCCTAATATTTTTGGTGTCTAATATTTTAAAATTATTTTTACATATTAAAATGAGTACTTGGTTTACGAAGATAGGTTATTAGGAACCATGATAGTCCTTAAGTAACTTGAATTTCTAAACCATGGAAAAACCATGAAATTTTCTATTATTATATTATTTTTTTTTCTGTGACTTGGATGGAATTTGTGATTTTTCACATGGGACGAAATATTGTTTATCGAGTCTTGCTAGTTATGATTGTGTACTTTACTAGCACATCATTGATTGTGTTGCTTTAGGCAATTGGTTCTCGTATTGGTAGTAGGTGTATTCTTATTTTTATTTTCTAGGCAAAATGTCCAACGTGCAAGGTGATCCAACCTTTCTGCAACTTTGGCTTCATGCCCATAGTCATAAGTCACCTTTCTTTAGCCATGTGGCTTCTTTATTAGGGTTCTTCACACTAGTATTACTATATATAGCCCCACAAAGAATGAGAGGCAACTCAGAATCTTGGAAAGTCCCACACGAGAGTTTATTCCTTGAGTTGTGGTTACATTATTTAGTTTCAAGCGGAATCCTTTATCAATGAGGCTAAAACCGTAGTGTTTAAGAGTTTAGAACCAATACGTCATTCCATCCTTTTGTGTATTGTCTTATTTGAGACCATTCAATCCAATTAGCTACTCCATTTCATAGCATGGAACTTGTTTTGTTGTAGTGAAGAGCATGGTGCCTTTATACAAGGTAGGAGGTTAATACTCTTGTGTATTGATCCTTGTGTATTTTTTCTCATTTTTTTACGGTGATTTAGAATGAATATTCCATTGTTTTGAAGGGTTTAGATGGAGGGACACCTTCACACATTTCATGTGCAGATAATTCTACAATGCATACACATAAATTTGGTGTATGCATCAAATTTAGTCCAGGTTATTCGACGGTTTTTATCCATTGACATTCACTTTCTTTGTTTCTTATTCTTATTTTGATACATGACAATGCTTTGAAATGATGTTTCCACTCGCTCTGTTGGAGGTAACATTGTTTCTTTTTTATATCCTCCTTGTTCACGAGAATTGGCATTTATTCTCAACTGTTTTTACTCGAAGAGAACTGTGCTCCGCTGGGCGGTAGCCTTTATCGGCTTCAAACGAGAGGCTGCGATTTAATGTCATCAAAACGCAGTCCTGCAACCATCTTAGGTCAGCGTTTGAACCGGGATTCCTGCTGTTGCTAATGGTAGCGCACAAGATCGTATCCAAAAGATTCTATTGAACGATACGCCTTTAATGAAATCATTCACTATTCCAGGCGCCTGCATTTCAGTTCCTTGCTCTTTGCTTTCATTTCAGTTCGGCCGTGGCTGGATTGTTGTGAGTGGAGACAGCGATTCCACCCACCCACTTTGATGACGTCATTTTCTGGGTCCCAGGAAATTTCGTCCTCGCGAAGTCGGCTGAAAACGCCATCCCCACCCACTTCCTGCTCACCGGCGCCCGCCTCTGTCCGCTGAAGTCGTCGGACCAATGATAGTTTCTGTGCGTAAAACAAATTGACACATCTTTGTCTGAAGTTGAAAATTCCAACAGTGCCGACGGCCTCGCTTCACACGTCCAAAGTTTTCTGCAAACCAGGAGGTATGATCGTAAAGTTGGCGCGCCACATAAAAGAACGTCCCTGTCGAAGTTGATGTCCGTCACCCACTTTCGCGACGTCCACCCAAACCGATCCACGACACCGGTGGGTGGATAAGGATGTGGGTGGGTGAAATCGCAGTTCCCACTCACAACAATCCAGCCACGGCCTTCATTGGCCGCGCGTGGGTACGCATGAGTGAACCTGCGTGGTTTTTCCCACGCATATCTCGCATTTCACGCACCCCTTCGCGCCTGGTTACCCGTGGGAAACGGTTTTTAAGGGCCTCTTGACGTGCTTCACGCGGTTTCAAAAAGTTTTTACTTCCTACTTATGGGTCCTCGGAGCAAGCTCGTGCAAGTTTGACTCCACCCAAAAAATGCTGCGGAGGTCGTCGGGTGTGGTGCGACTTCCTGCGATATCTGGCGACATCGTGCCCTCGCGAAATATGCGAAGTCTACTAGTCGCTACACTCGCTTGTTCGTTTGCTGTTTCTACATAGCAACTTTTGCGTGTTTGCGATGATATTGAGTACCTCCATAGTCATCTAACCACGAAATCCTTCAGACATCTTTTGAAAAACGACATGAGTTAACTCAACATCCACAGGGATATGCGAAGTAGACATCGACGGTCCAAGTTGCCTTTGTTAAAACGAAACTCCGGAAACATGCGCGCGAAACAGCCTCATCCCGAAAGAACAAGGAACGATGCTTTTTGCTGACGTCATGTGCGTGGGATAAACCACGCAGGTCCACTCGTGCGTTCCCACGTGCATTCGTCCAGCTTCGTTTTCACTGACCCAGATTGATAGGGTGCCTTTCATTTCTCCTCCTTTTCTGGACTTGCCCGTGCCTATCGCCCAGTCTGTGGTTTGGATGCTTGTGCATGCGGTCAGTTTCGAAGGCTGCCCACTTACTACTGTGACGTGGTAAGTGGGCAACGCGACTCACGCACCAACTTTGGGAAGTAATCATTCGACGACACCGAAAGGGAAAATGGATGAAAGCCAGTTCAACCATGTACACCCACTTCCACTTCACTCCTGTCCCGTGAGATCAATTGGTCAACGCGTGAGGATAGTCTAGTCGATTAGAAAGTTGGAAAACAAACCAGGTACGGACCGCCATTGCAAAAAGACGCCAATAGAAACAATCTCCGCCATCCATTTGCAAGTTTTCCATCCAAATTCATCGGATAAAGTGGATGAGTGAACTTGTCCATGGACGCACTTTCGGAAGAAAATGAGTACTCAGGCTCGGCAACCTTCTTTCGATAGCCAGATGACCACAGACATTGATACGGTAAACGCTGCCACGTCACCAGAAAGCAAACACGATGTGTATGCCGGCGACCGTTTTGTCGCATCGGTACACCCTACCCGGTTCGGTACCATGGATGCAGTTGCGGGCTCTGTTTCATGTCCAACGTCCAATGTAACCCAGATCATCTCTTCCTATCATGTTCACATCAAAACCGTATCACAGCATCACCAATTTCAAGGCTATTTACATTGGGGAAAGCATCAACCGGGGGTTTGAGCCTACACCTCCAAAAAAACATTGTATATCTTGGTTAATTTTACGGTTGGGAGGTTATGAAATCTATTTGCAAACGGAAATTAAAGTTCTGATTTTTGTGATGGCGTTACTTGAAATATTTGTAATGTACAAGAATATTGAGTATGGAGAGACTGCAATTTCATTTCGCTAATGCAGTACATGCGTGAACAATGTTCGAAATTCAAAGTTCCGCAGACAGTTTTCCCTGTTTCTCGCAGTGTTGTGTTTGTCGGACCAGCCATGATGGTTCACAGGGTCCGTGGACACAATCACACACTGATTAGGGTTGCTATAACAAATTGGTATGGGAAGCTTGGCCCACTGGGCCAAAACCGCAGTACTTGAGGGTCTCCGACCCTCAAGGCCTTCCGTTTTCCCGCCCACAGCCTAGGGGACCACGTCCAAGCCAAGTGGAGCGAGACTCGCTACATCCCTTCAACCTAGGAATAAGCTGCCCTTAGTGTCAACACGTGGGATTCAAAGCCTGACGCTCTGATACCAGTGCAATGGTATTTGCGGAAAGCTTGGCTCATTGGGTCAAAACCGCTATACTTGAGGGTCTCCGACCCTCAAGTCATTCCGTTTTCCCGCCCACAGCCCAAGGGACCACGTTCGAGCCACGTGGAGCGAGACTCGCTACAGTTGCGACTAGATGGGCGTGGAAAACGTTCAACAGCAAAGTCCCGAGGTACCCCGTTCCGGAAGCCTAAATGTTGTATCCACCTTGTGCTACGGATTTTCACTGTGATTCCCCACGGATTTCTTGTCGAGGGGATTCCTTTTTACCCACCATCTGAAAACATTATGCGCAGGTTACCCAAATTTGAGAACTTTATTTACGTATTGTCCAGTCATGGGAGAAGATGCCTAGTATGCCCACTTTTCGCTAGGTCCCTTCCGTTTTCCCCACACTTTTTAACTCGTGCGCATTATTTCGAAAATTCAAAAAGGCAGCACAAAATACCCACTTCTTACAGGTTGACTACGATACCCACTTTTCCTCGTAGCCGGCGGCAGGGCCGTAGAGCGCGACAACAGCAGAACGGGTCCCCATTGGGAGAATTATCTGCATTAGCGATAGGTATGCGTCATAGCGACTACGTGGCATGGCACGGTGTCAGGCCTCTAGCGTGTATCGAAGTACCACTCATACGCCCTGACGACGTATTCCAGCGTACCTACAGTTGCGACCAAGCATGTGCTGACTCGACGAAGGGATATCATCGATGCACTACCGTAGGATGCCCTGATTGACGGGTTTTGGTCCAATCACATTCTGCCGAAGAAGTCTCTTCGCATTCGTCAGCTATGCGCGATGCACACGGTAACCCACAATTATGTTTGCGATGGTTTCACCTTGCGAACCGGGAGAATGTACCGGATCACAATGTTCTTCGGCGTAGTGAACAGTACATAACATTGCACTGCGCATAATGCGTTTTTGTTCACGTAGCGACGCCCCTTCAATTGGGTCGACAAACCATCCTTGGCTTCGACGACATGTCATGCGAGGGGCGCATGAACTACGGAGAACGTCAAGGATGGAGTACTGGATATTATGTGGATCCCTTTGTTGCACACCGAGCATGGGTCGTAATGAAGGAAACCTGGGACCGCAGAGTGGCACGCACGAGGTGCGTACATGGCCGCCACCCGCCAAAGGCCACATGGCCCGCGACACCTGAAGCCATGGCATAGACACTCGATTGGCCATTGCCCAGTCTGAGACCATTGAACTGCCCAGACGTATGGGAGCCTTGGATCTCATCCGATCCTAACTGTCCATGCGGATGTAACCGCTCCTAGAGCACGTACAAAAACGGAGCTGGCAATCGTCATTAGCCATCTTCATTCACACTGTTGTACACCATACAAGAAATGGGTCGAGCGGTCTATGGACACGACGACACCGAGCCCACTAACGTTATGAACATGCGTACACGATTCTACACCGAGCGTACCTACACATGGGCAACTGTTTCGAGGATGTGCCGATGGGATGAAGTTGGCGCATGGGGCGGCGAACCTACCAGAACCAGCAGGCCACATCTCTCTCCCCAGCAAGTGAAGGAGGCATGGGCTACGATCAAGGCTCGCTAGGACATGCTCGTTGCAACGGAGGTCCAACCCTGATGGGTGAACGACCCATGCGAACGAGAGACAATGTGCTGGATATTGGGTGTTTGCATGCCAACTCCTCGTCCACCAAACTCCCCTGGGCAGTGGATGCCTTGGACTTGATATCCTTTGTGGATGCTTTGGTTATGTTTTCATCCGTTGTTAATCAAACTATCCAATGTTTTCTTCTCTGCATACCGCTCACATAAAGCATAGAGTGTTAAGCGTTGTCATGTAATGTGAACAATATCTGCTTCTTTATTCATAGCGGCATTGACCCTGATGCGGTCATACACTACGTTTTGGAAGCACTTGTGCCAGAAGGAATGCAGCATCGCTGACAGTGGGTACTTCGATCATGTTCTTGGTATTGTTCTTAGTATGCCCACTGTCATCTTGTTTCACGGTAATTTTACCTATGCCATAAACAGAGAAGTATTCTTCCATAATGTCCGTCGACAAGAACAAGAACAATGCCATTTTGTCATTGCCATGGCTCAAATGTGTAACTTTAGACTTGGCATACATGTTTAATCTGGGCAAGCACTCTATCGTACACCATGGTGGTGGAAATAGTCATGTTCCAGACACAATGCAAAAGAGCATCCTAGCTGTGCAATTATTACACTACTTCACTGGATACAATAATGAGTCCTGATGTTAGCCAATGCAAATGAATACACTTTTTACATTTCTCAAGAACACACAAATGCAATACACATGGAGAAGACTTTCAGGAATGTCAAACGTTTCAATCAAAAGAACAGTGGGGTCAAATAGCCATGGTAAATCCAGATCTTCACGTACACAGGGAGGTTGCACACGTACGAAATGACCTCGCATGCAACACACTCTACCTCCCCCGAGAACTCACACACAACATCAAAGTATTCCTCCCCAAAGGGTGATGCACACTGACCACTACAGGACTGGCCACTTGCACCTAGCCCCTGTCTCATCACCATCGTCCAAGCTAAGTAGCAGTCGTGTCTCCATGAATGTGTTGTCACTGACTGCTTGTCCCTCTACTCGGGGCTTTTCCCATCTCCTCGAGAACATCTTGCGCTTCCTTGTGCTCCTCACGGACCCACCGATGAGGGCGAGTGGTACAACCAACAATAGCAAACAAAGCCATAGGTTACAAATCTTGTAGAACCAGCATGTAAATTGTAAACGTGGATGGCCACGAAATTGTAATTAAGGAATACCATGCCACATGAGCGGAGGTCCTTTAAGCACGTCGACGCCGCTTGGGATGTGCATTGTCCTCATCAGACATGCTTGAGGAATACTCCCGCTCATCCTCCTCCCCACTACCCGAGGACAGTGACTCTTCTTCTTCTAAGGCCGTGTCAGTGCAATCACCAGACTCAGAGTTCTCACACCAGGAGGACTCACTGGAGTTCTCTGCATCAACTGGATTGTCCACCTGTGAAGTCATGATGACCATGCCTTCAGCACCATCTGCTTCCCCACGCTCAGTAACATTGCTTGCAGCACTGTTTGCACCCACTACACCCCTGTCACTTCCTGGACGGCGTGTAGCACGCCGTCTCCCACCTCCACTGCCAACAGCCAGCACAACTTTCAGCACGCCAATTGTACCGTCATCACCCCCATTCCTGCCGTCAGTAGCTCCACGTACCAGCTCGTTCCACCGGCCGCACCACCCTCCACGCCTTGTCCTCCACTGCCCGCACCGATAGCACTAGGATCGGACGCAACCTGCAACGCCTCACCTCCACTTCCACCACTACCACCCTGCACACCTTTAGGTCCACTGCCCGCACCCCCGGTCTGACCATCTGCTGCCTGTGCCACGATACTGGCAACAAGCTCCACTCCAATAGTCTCACTACCTCCGGCGTTGGCTGCCAGCTCTCTTGCACGTGTGGCTGCCACTGTTGCTTGTGATAGTGCCGGCGGGTTGTTGCATTTCCGGGGCGGGTGTCCCTTTTTGCCGCACTTGGTGCAGATGCGGTCGCGCTTGTGACGGGTCTCCTTGTCCATGCGCTTAGAGCATGGACGCCCACGAGAGCGCCTCACACCCAGCTAGCCCCACCCACGCATGGCGTACTGAAGCTCGCATGCGTTGACACCCGGCATGGGTGTCCGATATGTACGTCGCCACGCCATCTACGTCAGATGCATGTCGGTGTACAGCTCTCGGTTCACGCCTTCATCTAGCATCAGCGCCACGGCGTGCTGGCATGGGTACCCGTACTCTCTCCACTCCCCGTATGAGCAGGTTTTTGTGTTCACATCGACCTCACAACCCCCAGGCTCCTTGGACCAGTGATTGTGCCCATGAGCCGCCGTGCCTCATGACACAGTACTCCTTGGCGTGTTTGGTGTAGTACTGCAACTTGGCATCCACCACGGGAGTGTAACAGCTTTCGCAGTCGTGCGTGGCACGCCGTTGGTCCGCAAAAAGTCTCTGCACAAATGGGTAGATCTGTGCAAAGTAGTGGAACGGGTACAAGTGACGTATGTCCACGAGGTGGGCATTCAGGGACTCCATCGCGTTAGACGTCATGTGCCCCCCACAAGGCACAGGACACTTGAGGCGAGTCGAGTGCGCCAAAGGCTACCCGAGGTCGCCATCTCCACCAAACAGGTACTTGTGGCCCTTGTCAGACGTCTGACCGAGCTCGTTGCGTGCTCGGTCGAACTCGTTCTCTGTGAAAGGAGAAGCCATTTGCCATATGAGGTCGGCAGCTGCGGAGCCCGCCTCCAGCTTGATGTTCTCTCGCAGGTGCTGACCGTAGTATGTGTGGATAACACCTAGCAATTGACGCTTGACAGCGGCGATGAGTCCAACATCTCTGTCGCTGATGACTGCGGTTCCGTTGTGCCGTGTTTTCGGATACGCCTCTTCAAGCCGCTCACAAAACCAGTCCCAGTTGGACTTGTCTTGTTGTGGGCATATGGCCCACGCCGTGGGCACCGCGTGGTTGTTGGCATCCCAGTACTGGGCTAGCAACAACACTTGCTTGAATCCGTTCTGTAAGAACGTGCCGTCCATTGTCAGCAAATGACACACATGCTGCCATCCGTTTTTGCAGGCATCTGGGGCCATAAAGGCCCATAGGAAGAGATGATGCTGGTCCTGCTCCGCAATAGCCACGGTGGATGGGTCAACCCTCTTCAACTGCAAGCATGAATCACTGAAACATGGCCAAACACATCTAGGCTTGGAAAATAAAATAACAACATACAAGAAACCAATAAGGACACAAGAATACTTACTACTGCGACGTATGCAGGGAACAGACCCCACGATTGGCTTTTCTTGCCGATGAAATTTGTCAGGGCCTTCTTCTTAGCACGGTGAATGGCGTGGTAGGCAGACCTCTCGCCAGTGCGCACTTCAACGATCTGGCGGAGGGCCTTTGAGGTGGTGCATGGCTCCTTATTCACAGTGCTCTCGATGTGGCACAACACCCACGCGACTTTGCGTGAGGGGTCTCCTTTAGTGCCCGTGTGGCTGCACTTGTGGCCCTCCTTAAAAATTGTGACTTTCACTTTGTTCATTTTGCTGCCAACGTGCCTTCAGCTGCCACGCGCAGCCCGACTGCCTCCAGTGTACACAACGAGCTTCAAGCCACGATGGCTCACTCCGCACAAACGTAACCCCCATGTGTTCTTCGACGGCATAGTCGTGGACCGCCTCGCGGAAGACGTCCATGTTCCGGAAAGCAGTGCCTCCCAGAAAGTTGACGGGAGACTCCTGTCGAGCGCGCTTCCTGGGCTTGGTACCCTTGTTTTGGGCAACGCAGACCGCGGTGTCCTTCGGGAGGGGGGTGTACTCATCATCCGACGATCCTGCACGCAAAAACGTCGGGCAGCATCTTAAATGACCGCACTAGTAGGGGGATGTGAGGATGATAGCAAAAGGATAGACAGATGGACTGTACTTGGACGCATAAGCAAAGCCATCCCAGTCAACAGTGACGCCATGGCGACTTTTGCGAGTGAACCCTCCCGCGGCCGGAGGACGAAACGGCCTGACGCAAGAGCCACCGTTCACCCTCAGGACATAGTGCTCTCCACGCTCTGGGGAGCGTGGAGTTAAGCGTTCTTCGGCCTGGACGTGCTCCACCCAGTAGGCCACCTCAAAGTCGTCAAAGGGAAAGCCGTTCGTGTACCCTTGGGATTCACGACATTCCTCCTCCTCGTCGGAGCTGCCGATGGGGGGTTTCGGAGGAATATAAAACTTGAAAAGCGGTGGATCCATAAGACCCCCTGTGGGTATGACATGCAGAAGCATGCACGCTAATATACAATGTAACCACGTAATGGTCATTTTCATTACCGTGATACCCACTTACCAGAGTTGAGAACGAGCTCGAGAGCCATGGTGAGCGGGTTTGCCTCGGAACACGAGGGCTCCAACGGGAAACGACATGTTTCCCTTGGCGTGCAAGTGACGTGAACTGTGGACAATGGGAAAAACCTACATACATCATGACATGCAGCATGATGAAACGCGGGACATCATGTCCCATGGTGCTCCTAATGGTCACCCTTGTGAGGATCATCCAAAGTTGGGCCGTTTCGCAGGCTGTGGTAGCACACACCCACAATCCGCCGACGTGGCTTCCGTTTGGCATCCTGCAGCGTCTTTGGCGGATGCATGGGCCCGGAACCCCTGATGTGCCAGTCGACAACCAAAATCTGTCGACGTGGCACACGTGTGGCTAAGGACATCGTCGTCGTGGTTAAGAGTGAGACCCTCTTTCCAATTTAGAAGACGGTACTTTACTTACATGCACGATCGTGATTTGTACTACAGGTAGCGATGACAATAGCGAGTGATAGTTTTACCAAGGTGACGACATATGCGAACAAAAACGGTATCCCCCATATTTCGTAGTAGCATATGGCAAGACTATTGCAGCAATTTACGACGACACATGATACGTCACTTTGATGACGCCAACAGACGCACGTACACGCATCAATTCTAAGGTGTCACTCGCCTCAAGTTTGCACGCAACTCCCACTAGAACTAAAAATAGAACAAATTCATAGAATCCCAAAATATTGTGACCAGAATGTCCACACATGACAGAATTATGCACAGAATACCGGTAAGATAGTCATGTTTCCTCACGGGTGGGTACCGCATTCACGGTTACTTGCTATTTGCACTTTGTGGACAATGCGGTCACCAGTTAAAAAAGTGGGTATTCCGGTTGTTTTGTGTACAAAGTGGGTATTCGGGAAGTACGACGCTGAGAAGGTGGGTATAAGGGGATTAATCCGTTTCTTGTTTCAGTAAGCCCCGACTTAAATAATTTGCTCTCAGAAGATCCTGCATCCAGAGCGTCTGTCATGAGTTACCTCGTTAGATACATGGTAATCTTCCATATGTTTACATTTAAAGACTTCGGTGTCATATCCCAATGTAGAAATGTTTGCATTACATTTTAAAGTTCTTGCATAGATAGGATAGTGTTCAAACAAGGTGAAGTAAACAAGGCCTTCCTATCTATGTTATCTTGTTCTTGTATCTGGGGTTGTCGAATTGTTGTCCTTTTCTTTATGAGGTGTTTTGCTCGGCGTTGTTTGTTTGTCGTTCAAGTGGATGCATATGACATTTCATAATGGAATTTCATGTGTCACAGTCCCACCGGTTCCAGTTTTTTCTACGCGAACTGTCCTAAAACGTTCCCAAAGTATGTTGCATGTTTTGTCGATTACAACATGTCCATTTACCGGTTGAACGCGTGCCTTGGTCAACGTCCTGCATCTATCGCCGTCAAAGGCAGCGTTGACAAATTTAAACGTTAATGACCGCAATTTGCACGTCGCCACATGCGTTTCCGACGTAGGAGGATTTGAACATGGCAAACCTAACGTTTACAATGTTCATCTTGTGCTGATGTAATGTTCTGTTTTGGAACGCGGTTGAAAAATGTCTGTGCATTACTGGCGCAATGTGCGACTGAAAGTCGGGCATGACATCGACGTGGAATCATCAATAGTAAAAAAATGCCATCACCATGATTTCTGAAAGTGTGTTTTCCCATCATCACTTGGTTAAATTTAGCGATTCTGCTCTACATGTCCGTCGAAGAAAGTACAATGAATCTTGTTCGGTACGATTCACACTACTCAACCCAGTCAAAGTACGACTTCAGTCGGGTCCATTTGTCATTCGTAATGTTGTCCACACCCGACTCCATATTGTCTCTTGTTTGCGGCTTAGTGGACGGATAGATGGCAAACCTCGCCAATGCGTCAATACGCATGGTCCATGTGTGTTCGTTGACATTGTAGTGTACATATTATTTTTTTAGATTAAGTTATGATGGAAATTGAATCTATGAGCTGGCTGCAGCGAGTGAGTGCATGCACCTTTGTCACGCACTGCATAATCAAGTCGCATTTATGTCATCTAGCATGTTCTATACTTTCATAGCACATCAAATTCTGTTGTCTGATGCACATTTTACTGTAGCTGTAGCTCTTGTTGTGACAATGGAGTACAAGATTATTATGTCCCTAGCCAAATCCTATGGCACCTCTTTTTCTCAGTATCATAGCCTGTGAAACAGCCCCTTCAAATCTTACGAATCATCTATATCAACCCTCCACCCGAGCACTTTGCGGCATCGCAACGTGTGTGTTGTTCACAAGAGCCCGCATGCAGGGCGTTTCACGACAAGAACCTGTACCACTTGGTCAGCCAGTTTCGTTGCCGTAGACCACCACTATTGTCCAGACGAATACCCACCCCCCTTGGTCAGCCGGGTGTGTGGACGAAGAGGCACACTCTAGCCCAAACTAGTACGTGCCCTCCTCGGTCAATTAGGAAGTGGACCCGGACCTTTACTCTCACTGGAACGAGTATCCGCCACAAATCTTCAGTAGTGCACGTGGACGGAGAGCCGTTGTAGACAGAGATCCGCACCGTAGACAGAGATTCTCGTATTGGATTGAGACCGTCACCGTCAATGTAGACCCGCACCATTGACAGAGACCTGCATTGTGAATGTGAATTGGCACCGTGGTTGAGATGCATGGTCAACATATCAAGTGAACAACATCCTATTCTATAGATCATCATCCTCCTGCTCCTTCTAGTGGTGGTAGTGAGAGCGGTGCTGGTGGTGGTGGGGGCAGTGGCTGTGGTGGTGGCAGTGATGTTGGCGGTGGAGTGGCACGGATGGTGGTAGTCTTGGTGGGGTGGATGGTATTGGTGGCGGTGGCGGTGGCGGTGGGGGTGGGGTTGACGGTGGATGTCGTGGTGGGCGTGACGGTGGTGGCAACGTCGGGGGTGGGGTTGACGGTGGTGGTTGTGGTGGGGGTGGGGGTCATGGTGGTGGCGGTGAGGGTGGGGGTGATGGTGGCAGCAGTGGGGGTAGAGCTCTCATGCCTCCTACCTACTATGTGCCTGAATCCTGCCTACCTATGTGCTTTCTACCTATTATTTGCTTGTTGCCTGTTGTCTTCCTGTTGTCTGCCTGCTTGCCTGTCTGTTGTCTGCCTATTGTTTGCCTGCTATCTGCCTATTGTTTGCTTGTAAATTGCAGGTGGTAGGTAGGAGCAAGGCAAGGAGGTAGACAGCAAACAAGAAGGAGCCACAAAGCAGGCAACAAGAAGATGGCAAGCAGGCCGGCAGTCGACAGTAGGCAGGCAGGCAGGCAGATAACAGACTGGCAAAGGTAGTGAACAGGTAGGCGGTATGCGATAGGCAACAGACAAATAGTAGGCAGTAGGCAGGTAGGCAGATACTAGGAGATGGGCAGATTGTAGGCGGTAAGTACCAAGCAAGCAGGCACACAGACAACACAGAGGCAGGAGGCAGTAGCTTGACAACATGTAGAAGGTTGTAAGCAAACAGGATGTAGGATGCAGCAGGCAGGTAGGCATGTAGGTAGGCAAGCAGAAGGCATGCATGCAGGCAACTAGTAAGCAGGCAAGAGGTAGCAGACAAACAACACGCATAAGGCAATAAGTAGGCAACAAGCAGGCAAGCATGCAGGTAGGTAACATGCAACAGGTAGTAAGTAGCAGGCACACAACGGGCAAAAAGCAACAGGTATGAGGCAGGAAGCAGACAACCACTTGGCAAGCAGGCAAGAAGACAGCAGGCATGAAGCAGGCAGCCACCAGGCAAGCAGGCAGAAGGCAAGAAGGTAGGTTAATAGCAAACAGGCATAAAGCATAAGGCAAGGAGTAGGCAAAAGTCAATAGGAAGATAGTAGGCAGGGAGGTAGACAGTGGGGGGGGGAAATTGGCGGACATCATGCATGCAAGGAAGACAATAAGCATGGTGGTAGAGAGTAGGCAACAAGTAACACGCAGACAGCAAGTAATAGATGGACAGTAGGCAACAAAAAGGGGGCATGAGACAGGCAGTAGACAACCAGAAGGCAAGTAGACGGCAAGCACGAGGCACGCAGCTAACATGTAGGCAGGCAAGCAGGTAGGCAAGCAAACATGCAGACAGTAAACATGCAAGAGGTAGCAGTCGGTTAGGAGGCCGAAGCCAGCAGGCAAGATAACAGAAGGCAAGAGGGTAGTAGGAAGGAAGAAATGGCAGGTAGTAGGCATGAGGGATGCAGTAGATAGCCAGCAGGAAAGCAGGCAAGCAGAGATCAGGCATGAGACAGTCAGCCTGTAGGCAAGTAGGCAAGCACATACCATGTAGTAGGTAGATAGTAGACAAGAAACAGGCAGGAGGCCAATAGCAGGCATGGGACAAGCAGGTAGCAGCCAGGCAATAGAAAGATAGCAGATAGCAGGCATGCAAGCAGCCAGCAAGTAGTGACATTAGGTAGGCAGGAAGCGGGTAGACAGTAGGCAGCAATCAGTTAGCAGGCAACCAGAAGCCAGCAAATAGGAAGCTGGCATGTCATACTTTATTCATCTTCACGGAGGGGCCGCACGTCGCTACCGTTGATTGAGGCATTGAGGATGTTGGCACTCAAGAAGCATGTGGCCGCAGAGCTTCCTAGTCACTTAACAGTTGGATGACTTGGTGAGGAGGCGGATTGGCAAGGAAACCTTGCCTATTCAATAGACACACATAACCAAGTGCATGGGGTTGTTGGTTGCGCTGGCCGTGTGCAAGTATTTGAGCAGCAATGGTGTAAGGTTGTGCGAGAAGCAAGATATAGACTAGTGAGTACTGACCTGTAGCTACGGCATTGCATAGCTATAAGAGGCTGCCATGAAGACAGGAATACCTATATCGCCGCTACCGGGGGGTGGGGGACAACGACGAGAAGAACAACTCCATCCAATGAGGGGGAGGGCCGCCATGGAATTGACTGCAGTGGCTTTCACATAGTACCCACCTCATCGGAAGGGGAGGGGTACGATGACAACATGGAGCACCGGGCTAATGTACGGAGTGGAGGAGGTAGGGTCATCATGGCGTCTGCTGGACTGACTATCAGCTTGCGCCACTCTTGTTGAGAGAGGAGGGGATGTATGACCTTGAACATAACATAGTGGCGTGTGCAACTCGCCGGACCCTTCTCCCTCCCACGGTCCCCGATGAGGAGGGCATGGCGTCGAATGATGCTGAGGCACCCCACCAGTGACTTTGGAGGAGGAGGGGAGGTTTTGCACTGTACTGTTCAACGGCTCTCAATGAATGATCTCCCTTTTTCTAAATTGGGAGATGATGTATAACATAAGAGGAGGGCATCAAACAGATACACAATGACATACAAGATTTCACACATTGCAAAACATTGCATCAGCCCAGGTCCTAGTCTGAGGGGGAGGGAAATGGTGTAGACGCCACCAAAAGCAACAAAGTGACAAGAAACTCCAAATTAAAGGGGAGGGGAGAACCTCTTAAAAAGAAGACAACCGAGTATTACAAAAATGACACCTGACCATCGTATGCGCTTCCACCTATAGTACTGGACGTGTTCCAGAAATAACAATGAAAACCCTAATAACTACAACAAAACAAACAAAACATTTGGATTTCCTACTACCTAGACAAGGTATATCATGACAGCGTGGACTACCTCGGGTATAAAGGTATTCTATATCAACACAATGTACCCCATGGACAAGAACGGGACTTGCTATGATAAGAATTTACAATCAAGGCTTATAGTGATAAAAAAAAGGTGACTCGAGATAACCTATAATAAATTTTTGCTCGAGGGGAAATTTGGCAATGTTGCTCACTTAACTTGGGATACCTCAATATCTTCTTGAACATGAATATGCATCCTCCTCCTTGCAATGATGTCACCATTCAATTTCCGTTATATTTCTCATCAGACGAGGGTAAAAAAAGCTAGTTTGTTGTCAATAATAGCGACTACTATTTTGCCAAACCGACTACGGTCTCCATATTACAAGAAAACTTGTCCTGCGTTTGATGACATAAAAAAAAGCTCAACACAAAGTGAGGAGAGGGCAAAAAACGTTCTTTCATATCCACTGTTGGTGTTTGTCATCATTTTAGTGCAATATTGTTTGCTAGCAAACATAGATGGATCTTGCACGCTGTAACTTGTATAGCCTCCATGCTGGTTGACTCCAGGATTAGTTCGCCACCCTTGGTCGTGGCTGGGAAACGGTGGGTGGGAAAGGCGCTTTCACCCATCCATTTCCTGATATCATAAACTTACAGTTTACAATAATATTTTTCAACTTTTTGCTTGGAAGTGGATTTGAATTGTTGACAATGATATAATAGTTGTAAAATGAGCTCCCTTTGGCTCCATGGACACGACGCCATGTCTTATGGCGAATTGTCTACCTCAGTCGCTGAGATTTTGGATTTATCTCTATGAAGGCCGTTCGACGACAATGCCTCGGTCATCAAACCCTTTTGTGGAGTGGCCCTAAGTGTCATTGGTATCATATTTTTTTAATAGCTAGTAATCTAATGAATATTTCAACGTCCAAAAGTGGGAAGGCAAAAACTTGTTTGCAAGAAACCTTCAAATACTCCCTAATCATGAGGCATAGGTAATGACAGACTATTGGGCCTGGAACCTTCATCGATGCCCTCAATAAGAATGTGTTTGGACTGCGGATTCAGGTGAACACTCGCACACCATTTAAGGTACCATGGAGGGCCAGGGTCAATCCCTAATCTTGTTTTTGTGTCTACGTGATCGTCCTGTTCCCCACCAGCTACGAACATGAGACCCAAAGGAAACCAGATGTCATGTACATCACTCTACCAAATGGCCTAATTCATGCTACGCCAAGCTGGCGTGCATGGTTCACGGGATGAGGTGCGTACTAGAAGACGACCTGAGAATAGGGAAAATTGGATCCTTTGTATTTGGCAATAATTGTACTTCAATGACACGTTAAGTGCATGTCGAGCGCATGTGTATGATTTCATGAAATATCGTGAGGGGTTTATTGGGTCCAAGGTGCTCGAGTCAAGCAATGTGTGCGACATCGAGTTGTGAGTCTCCGCTTTGAGAAACTTGACAGAAATGTCAGAGGTGTTGGGGAATATTAAGGTATGTCTTCGTAAAATTCCAGCATCATTGTGAAGTTAACGTAATATTATCAAAACTTGGATATGGTTCATGACTAGTCTGTTGACCATTCTAGAAGGTGGTCGAATGTGCGGTGATATTTGTGAACAAAACACCGGGTGTCAAGTTAGGTGGCCAAAATGCCATCGACCAAACAGGGTAAAAATCCTGAAGTCGCCTCGTGGTGGGCCATACGTATGAGGACATAAGTTCAAGGACTCGTGTCCATCTGAGACATAAAGATTCTCACTTGTGAACTGAAGAGCTTGCAACCCGAGACTACAGCTTACTCTCCATTCTCGACTCAAAGCTATCCCCTCACCCTGTAAGACAAGAAAACCCAACCTCTTATAAGGACATGTTAGGGTTTTTTTTGCATGGAATATTTTGCAGAATTTTCCTCTAGCCCATGCAACCTTCACATCTTTTGCATGTTTGACAAACTGCATAAACTTAGCCAATTTTCCAGATAGTGTCCGGCGGACGATCAGCAAAGGTGATTTTTTTGCAAGACACATCACCAATGGCGAGGTCATACACCTTGGAGGACAGTGCCGGCAAATAGTGGGATGCCAAACCCGTCCTTAGACAGTATATATACAAACCAAAGCCTATGCTAAGTAACAAGGAATGCAAAAATATCTAGATACGAGGAGTACTGAGCACTAGTGGTTACAATTACCCTAGATGTCTTGGGCTATTTTATGGGAACTGATCCTCTTTTTATGTCTTGTTTTACTTCACGAGATGTTTTCTTGTAAGGAATTGTGCATTCACCCATTTCTAGCCGCGTACACATTTTTTTAATGAAACTTGCAACATTAGGATTTGGGCATACGTTCATGATGGACATTGCTTACCA
Organism: Penium margaritaceum; assembly: GCA_023375785.1. Lineage (NCBI taxonomy): Eukaryota > Viridiplantae > Streptophyta > Zygnematophyceae > Desmidiales > Peniaceae > Penium > Penium margaritaceum. Next base: position 90,400 of record SZWC01004666.1, on the reverse strand, counting down.
CGAGATAAAGATACTCAAGGAGGAAAGGATTGCCAAACATATATTCGCAAAACATAAATATATGGGGACAAATGACCTAGGCAATGGCTATAATTTGATCCAACATCGCATGTAAGCTTATATTGGATGTAACACAAATGATTTAACCAAAAGTCCAGTCATCTAAAGACAAGAAAACTGGTCTCCGTGGATTTTAGAAGGAAAATTCCAATATGTATTGAGTCATGAGAGATTCGATACATTGCTCTTGCTTTTGGTGTGTAATAGCTAACACAATTCCTTAACTACTTGCATGATAATATACTTTTGGGTAGAATGCTAGAATAGTGTTTGCTACGCTATGGAAAAGCGAAGGTGAGGTGCCAGATATTATTACACCTACTAATCCGACTAGAGTAATGCACACATATCAAAAGTCCAAGGATCATCTATCACCACTATTGATGTGAATGTATCATCGAGCAAGCTTTTACTGCTTTCTCGCTCACGCAATTTTAAAGATGATTTGTAGAGCGTTCGTTGTCCGAAATCGAGTTTGATTGGTGCTGTATAGTTTTGAGCCCTCAAAAGGTTTTTTGGTACGAAAGCGCCATATGTGTTTCTAGTGAGGAAGCAATTTAGCTACTAATATCAGTATACTGCCCATCTTAGTGTCTTATTTTATATTGATGCAAACAATGCTTTAATACTTAAACAAAAGAAGTGTTTCCATCTTGACCCCCTAGATTCTTGGTGGGCATATTTTTCTTGCATATACATGACGTGATTAAGGAAGAGTCGTATTGTTCATTTGACTTTGACAACTGTCATTGTAGGCATTAAGTCCAAAACGAAGAGGATTATCTTAAACCTTTCCAATGTCGCAAGAAAACCCGTCACAAAGTCTATGGAGATATGAAACAATGGCTTTGTTCGCACAACACTTTGATTTCACCAGTGTAGTGATTCACACAATGTGGAGTAATTTGAATTCAGTGTTCATATTTTCCTATCAACATTAATGCATGAAATTCTTGAGGATTCTATCATCTTTAGAGTGTCCAACTGGAATGATATCATGGCTCCAAAAGTGTGCACCCAGTTCCTCACTCGGTGGTAGGAAGACCATGTGAGTGAAGTGTCGTTGCAACTGCAAAATGCCAAACCAAATCTTGGTCTTTCATTACATGTTTAAATATTTTTAGTCTTCTGAAAATAGGTTCTTCATTTAAAATTTCCACCCAATATCTCAATGTTGATCTCGCTCTTTTCGCAGAGTAGGAGCTTCTGTTAGATTTGTTTTTCAAGGCCAATACTTGAGATGGTAGTCAGAGGTGGACTCCAGGAACTCCATCAATCATGTTTGTCCATGACTTATATATTTTGTTTTATTTTATTTCGAGGAAATTGTAGTCATAGCTAGTGACATTTCATTGACTTTGAGGTAGTATCACCATGTTTTGAATGTATGGATGACCGTTGACATATTTTTGTGCTACGCATAGCCTTTTACCCATCCATCTAGTTGCCTAAAACATGACCGGTTGTCCTCCAATTCCATCTTATTATAAAAAACTGGCATCTATTTATGGATTAGATGGGTCAGTGGCCATGGTGTAGTCCAAAGCTAGATTGACCGGTCGTACCATTTACACTAGAATCAAAGCATTTTTTAATACGTGGTTTTTTTTGGCAGTTGTCCCAAACGAACTTTGTGTTTTTTCAAACATGGGGGCTGAAATTCATTATTCATCTTAAATAGATTTTTTGGAGTATAAAAATGTCTCGAATACTTCTGGGCATCTGCCAAATGGTGACTACCACTTTTTTGTACTTGATTGTGATATGTTCACTGTCCATTATGTGGTCCAAAAAACCAATGTAAGGGGGAACAAAGCCGCACCTTGTATATGTGTGAAGAAATTGAATGCTCTGTAGGCATCCACTATGCTTCTCCAGAGTGAGGCTGTAGCCAAGATGTCATCAACGTATACAATAACAGAGTGATCAGGGTACGTTTGCTCATTGCCGCCATAACATTTTGTTCATTGCTGTTGCTATTCTGAATAGGTAGTTCTCATAGCATGTGTGCAATGCGGATTCCTCAAAGTCCTTTTCATGCATGTCAACCTGATGATAGCCACTACACAGGTCGAATTTGGTGAAATCCCGGTGCCTTCATGTTGGTTGTAAGGTTCATTTATTTTTTTACCCGGTAATCTATGTTAAATTCCATTTCCTAGTCCACTTTTCACTAAGAACCTTTGGAATGCGTATGGTGATGTGGACGAGATGATGATGCACTGCCTAAGTTTGTTGTCCATTATTTCAATACTTTAGCTTGTGCTTTCTTACCTAATAGGTGCCTAATGTGAATGAGAAAATGATGCCCTTCATGAGTTTTTTGTCCCATTGGTTGCTGTCACATTTAGGTCAATCAAGCTAGGAGGAAGCTCTTCAGGCAGTTTGTTAGGAAGAACTCATTCAAACTCCTTGATGAGCGATGAAAACTCCTCTAGCAACATATTTCCTTAGAGTTAAGGCCAATGAGATTTACGTGTTAACCACATTAGCTACTAGAAAACTCTTTCTTTTCTAAGCACCACGTAGGCAAGAAACGCTTGAGCTCCCTGTCGTAAGTATTTTTGGTGATGTAAAATGATATTGGAATCACCCGTTGTCGAGATATGATTGCTATAAACTTTTGTGCTTCTTCCATCGTTATTACTTCCTGAAAGGGCCGTTACATTGTGGGCCCTTTTTTTCTTTCCATTAATGGTGAAATAAAATACTCCACTAGTCTAGTTGAGTTGTAGATTGTGTTGGCACATGAAGTATTTACTGAGGTTGATTTTGACGTAACTCATTGGAGAAGATCTCCAGACCCTTTCATTGTAAATATCACCGACTTGCATGCAGAGTGATTCACAAAGCCAATTGAAAGGTAACCATCTCTCATTTGAGTTTCCTTCAAATACACCTGTTTTTCCCTTCAAATTCATCTTGGAACCATGTCATTACTCATGGAATTGTGAAAGGACCTCCCCTCCAATGATGATGGTAAAGTTTTACGACTTTTGCAGCCAGGTGGGAATAGAATTGTTGGTTTGTCTTCGTCATACCCTTTGTTGCATTGTGTGATCTAAAAAGCCATCATTTATGGTACTGTGATCCGTTTATACGGAGAATCATTTGTTTCTTTGAGGCATCCCCCTCCTTTTGGCCTACTTTTTGTGCTTCTGGCAGCCCCATGAAATGCCACCTGGGGTTTTACAGGTCTACCACAGCTGTTGGCCTTGTTAATTTAAGACATCAATGTCCACGAGATGGAGGTTCATAGTGACCATGAATTTCTGCCACCGCGATGAAGATCATAGTCTCAGGTTTGTAATCCATTAAGCTCCTACATCCGAGAAGGCCAGCCTTGATTACTTTGTTTAACATTGTTGAACAGGTTCCTTTTTACAATCAATCACAGAAGGCCAGCATCAATGCCAAGTATAATGATTAATCACCGGGCGCTGTTGTTTGAAGGAAAAATTATTATGTAAAGGGCAGTGTCACTCCCTGTGATGATCTTGTGAAAGTGTCACATGTATTTTTCCATGATAATCTGCTAACCAAGTCATTGCCGTACTCTCACTCAGATTCCTTAAACATGTGGATATATCGCACGAATTTGTTCTCCCTTCTGGTGGAGTCAAGGAGGATTTACATGCTCTATTGATCCGCTTCAAAGGTTGTTTGTATATGGTCAATGATACGTGGCCAGTCTTGTGAACCATTTCTTTTAGTCTTTTAGTCCATTTCTTTCAGTTGATGTCTTTTAGATTGGTCCAGCAACTTTCAGTCGTGCCATGCAAAAGTGATGTTGCAAGGTCAATGTTGTTCTTGCTATTGATAATCCTTAAAGTAAACATCTGTTAAAGTACAGGTGTTCACTTGCCAGCTACGTCTGTATTGTCACTCCGTTTGAGTTTTGAGGATCAAAGGATTTGAGGGGGGCTGAAGATTTTTTGGTTCACCGGAGTGTTGGGAATTCGTCTCAGTGAACAGTGTTTTCCATGCAGTGTAGTTCCTGTAGTAGTTGTAGTTCCTCCATTTCCATCTTGATGTGTTAAATCAGTTGTTTTTTCAGCCTCATAGGTGCTCATAGCTTCGACCACAAATTGTCATTGATCCACACTCGTTTGCTTATGCATCTTGTAGTCACTTTGGGTGTGGTCCTGACGGACCATTCTAATTGTGAGAAATTAGTTGATCTCGAGGGGTCCGTTGTCAAGATGAATTTCAAAGTCATCCCTCCAGTGTCCTTTGATATATATCTTGTCATGTTGGTTGTCCACGCTGCATGAGGAGTCTTGTGAACTGTGTGATGGAGTACTTCCATCATCAAAGTATTCATTGGTTACAATTGTCTGTTGCTGGGCGTGTGGACTCCTTTCACCATTATTTTGACAAGGCCTGAATGTTTAGGAGAACATAGGTTTAGTGAAAAAGTTTACAAAATTATTGGAGGAGTGAAGACATCGGTTAATCCTCTAACACCACTGCACCCTGAGACTAAGTGTTTTGCAATAATGGGAAAACAAGACACGTGATTGGTCTAAAGCTTGCAACTTGTGTGCTTTGATGGAAAGTGTCGGGACTCTAAAACACATACATGGAAGTGAATAACAAGAATACGGCATAATTAACAGCTTGGGTGCTCGACATGGTAAACACATGCAAAACTGTACCGCGAGTGGTTTCTTTGGGAAACGTTGTCAATGTAGCGGCTACATAGGTGGCCAGGGTCAAAACGACGCAGCTAAGGACTCGTTGAATTCAACAGAAAAATCATAAGAACTCGTGCAATTTTACGGTTTTGAGGTAAAATCCCATGATTTGGGTCCCAGAACAAAGGGTCAGATTGGGTCGGAGCCTCGTAACATTTAAGTCTCCCTGCTTGGGGTTGTCAATGACAATCACCCCTCACTGCAACGTGGGGAGAAAGCCCTCGTGCGGACCAAGATCACCATCATGCAAACTTTGATGACAACCTATAGTAGGAGCTGGAGATGTAGCTGCTGCATTGAAGAATGTGAAGGTCTTTGACATTATAAAGGCACTTGTTTATTAAAATATACCACCATCACGGTGTTTTCCCTTTAATATAAAATAATTATGTTTTCTTTGGAAACTCCATACAAAAGAATTAGGAGGTGTTTTTAAGAGTTCACTCATTGCTATGTTTCCTGTCTTATGTTTTCTTCGGAAACTCCGCGACCTCCTTTCCGACAATGATGTTCAAAGAGGGCTACTATACGCGCATAGGAAGTCTAAATTTCTGGTCTAGAATAACCTCCTCCTCTTTCTCGTGCCTCTCCCTCCCTAATCCCTGCCCCCTCCCCGAAGAACCCACCAAATGTATGTGGCGAGTATATTGGGTCATGTATGTAGGGAGAATCTTGGCAGAGTGCAGGTTCCAGGTCATTTCTGACGAGAAAATTCATTAATGTATGTGAACTGACTATCCCCCAATACACACCACCATTCATTCGCCCAATACACTCTGGCCTTTTGTGGGGGGGGGGGGAGGAGGGCAGGCAATCGTCATCAGTTTCACCTCATCTCCCCCTCTTGCCCAAAACATGTAAATTGTATTGGGCAAATATATTGGACGGTAAACTTAGTGAAGTATGAGACCCATGAGAGACATGTACACTGGTGAACAAAGTGAAATGCGCATGCAATGAGGTTTCATACTGTGACTTCATCTATGGACAGAATATTTTTGGATCGACGTGATATGGTCAATGCAATCCCAGCTTTGGTTTTGGTACTCGATATCTTTAGGCATGCAAGCCCCTCCTCCTCCCCCCTCCTCCCACAAACCACGATTTTACATGGAGAGTGTATTGGGACGTGTTATCTTGTGGACCATAAAACATGCACACAAATGAGTAGGAGGGGATTTATTCAGTTGCCTAGACTTTTCTCTCGATCAAATACATTTGTGAACTTCCATTAACAGCCCCCATAGACATTTTCCAATACATTTACCTTATACAATTTTGCATTTCTATGGGGGGGGGGGGGCGGATGGGGTGTCAAATCACATCTCCAATGTCCTTCTCTCCCTCACCCCCTCCACCTCTCCATTGCCAAAATATATTGGATGAATGTACTAGAATATGAACATAACAAAGTATGGAATATGCAAGAAACTTGTTCATTGCTTGAAACATCAGATCCCTCAGTAGTGCAGCGACGATCAAGGAACTCCATAGAGATGTTTATCATAGTGTCTACTTATGAGAGTGGAAAAAAATGTTCTTGTGGCAACGAAAGAAACAAATATTTTTCTTCGCGTAGCAAATCCCTATTTTATGAATGTTGGTGTCCAATTGATTCAGTTCTACAATCTCTTGCTGAGGTAGAGTTAATTGAAGGGCTTTCATACACTCAGAGAAGTGTGTATGAAAGGAATTTGTCAATTAGGAAGGTTCTAGGAAGTTAGACACTAGTGAACGATGCTGGGGTGCCTGAGCTATAGGTGGGTGGGTGGACTGTGTGTTGGCTAGGGGGAGGGGGGGGGATGAAGGAAGTGTATGCGGGGAGTGCATGATGAGGTGTAGGAATGGTAGAGTGTTTGGCAATTTAAAGAACATGCTAGTGTATGATTTTTGTGGTTTGAGCCAGAGGTGGATTTGGTGGGTCTTGTTGGGTGAAGGTGCATATGGGTATTGAAAGTGGAAGTGTTGGAAGTTGTGAGTGTAGTGTAGGTGGAATGGTATAAAAGTGTACAACATACCTTGGGTAAGGCTAGCTTGAGGTGGGAGGGGGAGGGGGGCTTAAAGTGTATGTGTGGAGTGAATATGGTGGTGGTGTATGACGTTATTTGACTTATCAGAGTGGAGTGTGTAAATTCAAGGACGGTGGTGTGAGAGTGTGTGTGGAGTGTGTATGAGGAGGTTATAAAAGATGCATGCATTAAAAAAGTCTGTGTGCTTGTGTTAAATGGTGTCCACCTTCCTATGAATTTTCTAAGAAGGTGGACACAAGTTCAAAAAATTTGCGTGGCTTGATCTGGAGGTGGATGGATAGACTCTGCTGGTGGGAAGGGGGGTAGGGGGTTGAGGTGAAAGTGGATGTGTGGAGTGCATAAGGAGTAATAAGATTTTGGGAGTGTGGTGTCAGTGAAATGGTACACGAGTGCACACAATTATTTGGATAAGGCTAGCTTCATGTGGGAGGGGGATTTTAAACCACAACTTTGCATAATTTTCAATATTTACAATAATTTTTAGTTGATGAATGGTCTTGAATCAACACTTTTATTGTTATAACATTGACCAAAAGCTCCACGTAAAAAAATGAGAATGCATGAGATGTATTTTTTAGAATAGGCACCACAATCAGGGCTTGGCATAATTCCTAGAAATTGGTGGACACGTGGACACAATTTTTCAAAAACTACTCGTGCTGCCGATGGTACAATGACATATTTGTGTCCCAATGCAATTAAATTGGGCTTGTCATAACGTTTTTTCATTTGTTTTACTGGTTACGAAGCGTCCGACGTGGTCTCCGTCCACATCGAGCCTTTCCGTCGATTTCAAACCTGTTTTGTAGGTTCGCAACACCTCCACACGCCCCCTTTTCCCACCGTTTTCCTCGATATTGTATATGGGGATTGTATGAGAAGGTACACAAGAAGCTGTACGTACATGCGGCTGAACTATGCACTGGTGTATTCTGAGTCCGGCATTATCCGCGAAGGCTCCTCGGGGCACTTATGTCCAGATCTCACCGACATGCAGTGCGAGGATTATGCACTTCCATTTGCAATGCAGCTATACACTCGATTGGTGGCGGAAGTCGGGGGGCATCTGGTTTTTGGTTCAAAGTCCCCTCCTCCCTCCTCCACCTGAGAAGTGCATGCGACGAGTGCATACGGAAGTGCACGGCAATAATGAAGTGAGAGACTGTAAAATGTACACAAGTGCATATGTGTTTGTCTAATACTGAGACCTTTGATGCCCCACGATCGACGGATCGCGTCTACTGAAACCAATGTACTATGTTTGGAGGGTCTTTGCGAGATGTGGCGCACATGGTGATAGAAAAAGGGGCCGCGCTACCGCGCGGTCCGGCAGGTGTCCGGGCAAGTAAAAAACTGAAATCCAAATCCCCCAGTGTAACTAGGGGGTTTGCTTAGGGTTTGAAAATTTGCCCTTGCGAACTCCCCAGTTTGGACGTTTGCACTTGCAAACACCAAAGTCAGGACAGGCCGACTTCTAACATCGGCAAGGCCGGTGTCAGAATTCGCCAACTTATCCTCCGAAGTCGGCGAGGTCCCACTCCGATTTCACCCTCGAAGTCAGAGAAATTTGATTGCGGTGAATAACATTGAACGGGTTTGCATTCCCATCAATTTTTGACGATTTGGATGAATCACTATGGGTTGTCGGATCTCCTCTTAGTAGTGGATCTATACAATAACATTACATCAATGGTTATCCATGCTTCCACTCATATGTATGCACTATTGCACTAGTGTACATTGTTTGCTTTTGCACGTGATGTTTGGCATGCACTTATTCGTACACTCACCTCACACACTTGGGGGGGGGGGGTAGGACCAAAATATCCACCCCCTCCCCCACCACAACTAGGAAAGTGCAATGTACGAGTGAATGTGGAAGTGCATAACCATCGCAATGAGAAACCGATGGATTCTACACAAGTGCGACAGAAGAATCTTCTACGATATTTCCTCACCGAGAATGCAGAAATGTACATTTCAACGAGATGTGCGTCCAATCCGTTGTACATCCACTCACACAGTCCCTGCACACACTTTGAGGGAGAAGGGGGGAGGGGTCGGCGAACGATAAATCAAACGTATAGACCATACGTCGCATTCCTTGGTCCACGTCGGATCAGTGTCCTTTTGTGTTTTGCGAATGTCAGATCATCGGATGGACTGACCAGGATGTAACTATGCCTACACGTAGACAATCTGAATTCTCCCAGCACAGGTGGAGTTTTTGGATTGTGTCTTGCAATGTATATATCGGAGTTACCCAAATATTTTTTCCTTTCTGAATTTCATCAGGGAAATTATTTGTAATTTTCAACCGCGAGGCTTAGTTTTCACTTCAGTTTCAAGAAACCAATAAATACTTTTTTTGCATGCATTCGTATGCCATGTAGTAGAAACTTCCACCAAATTATTATCAAACTGATTTGTAAGTCTCGGACATTCTGCATGTGCTATGGAAGTTTCTCAACGTTTTCCTTTATTGAGGACCAAGTCAGGAAGTTTCTTAGAATCTTGTTCTTCGTGGTTACATGTGGTGTGTACAGTTTGAGAAGTGCATGAACAGGTGTGATTGGTCCTAAATGTGCTTGCTCACAAGTAAGGAAGGGAGCGAGCGAGCGAGCGTTTATACTGTTGAAACATATGCGAGTGGATTTTTGACTGTCGATATCACATCCAAACCTTTGGGACCGTTGAGGGCTTCTTTGGATGAAGACAAATGTAGCCATTACCGTCTTACATTCAGAATTTTGCCACATTTTCTATATTTTCAATTTGATGTGTGCATATTATCATGGGTTACTCTTTTGTTAGTCTCTGTTCCTTGAAATTTCCTCTTATCTCATTGATATGTGATATTTTGAATGGGTTCCTATTTGGTTCATAAAGAGACTCATCCACAAACCAGTGAAGTTTCTCATCACCTTCTGTTTCCTATACACTTGTCGTTTGTGTGTTTTTCAGGGATGAATGGTCATAATCGTGAAACTTAGGTGACAACTATCACATGCAGTGAAGTGAAGATAACACGGATCAATGTCGTCCGTGAGACATTTTTACACTGAGTTTTTTAGCAATTGCATGCGCAGAAAACATATGTACTCTGACTTTATCCCCCTACTGATCCCCTGTACTTTTCCTCCTGGTCCCCTGTCCATACATATGTGTGAATTTTCTTGTATCAGTTTCAAGAACGCACGGAGTGTTTCCAATATGACAGTCAAGTGGTGTTGAGTGGTGCTTTTATGGTAGATCCGCACCATACACTTTGCTGCTCAGCTTGCCTCATCTAGTACTTCCCCAGGCTTGAAAATGTCTACTTAATGGGTGCACTTTCATCAGGACCATAATCGTATTTTTTCTGTTCATCCCACCACTACAGATGCTGTTGTGTACGTACACATCATATTTGTGTTTATCTAGAAATTTCAGGCACACAGAGTACCAAACATCTCGCCTGACAGCATCAAAGAAATCACGAGGCCTCAACCTGTCTACTTACCGTACTGATCTTTAAATTCACTCAACATTTTGGACCGCATTAAGTGCTTTTCAATTTCACCCAAAAAAGTGCCTTTTGGAATTAATTAGGCAGCCGCCTATCCCTGCATTGCAATAGAAAGGTGGTAGTTTAATTCACCCACTACTCAGGTCCAGGATGCTTACAATCCTTTTTTACCTCTCAATCTGACGGCTGATTACACATCTCAACCCGTCAACTGCCATGTGCCGTGCTCGAGGCCTCAATTCAGTGCATGTTGGACCTCTCTCCACAATGGGGCCTTGTGTTATGCCCATATGACCCTTGTTTTAAACTAATTAGAACCAAAAGTCCATGGGCCGATTCCCATAAGAGGATACTCGAATTTTAGGAGTGATACTACAAGGCTCTTCACAATATATTAGGTAACACATAGGCGAATTCAAAACATTACTTTGAGCGAATACAACACCCAGTATGGTATGACCATGTCCTGACCACTCATGCAATTCCACTTGGACCTTTCAATCGTGGGAAATTTCCTGTTAATTCATGAAGGATTATTATTACTTTTACCGATGATTACTTGGGTTTATTCCTTACAAAATTTCTTTACCGTAAGGCTAAACTGGAACTTCATAGAAACCAGAACTGTCGGCATATTCTGAATTATCACGGAGGTGAGTACTTGGGGAGCTCCTCAATGATCATATTGTAATGCATGTCCTCCATGCATTCTCAATGTTACCTCTCTAATTCATTTCCTTGACCATAGCACACATAAAGTGCTTCTAGACTCATTTACTCCAGCGTCCTCTTCCTCTCCGTGTCACCCTGTACGAGCACTTGTTGTGCCATCAAGCTGACTTGCGTCATCCATATGTATCGAGAAATGTTGCATCTTCCTGGATTGTGGAGGATAGGAAGTCAAGATTTCAGTACACAATCTTTCATTCTCTATTTTCAGGGCCGCTTATCATTCCAGTGTGAGGGCTTCATACAACCACAGTTGTGGAAGTGCGACCTGGTCCATCCTCATTCTCAGCACAACCACGTCACGCTGTGTCTTACTCATCATTGTGTGGAAGAGGGCACCCTGCTCTCAAGAGGCTTGTGATGGGCTGACACATCACCTTCGCCTTTGTTGGCTCTTGATGTTAGGGTGGCTCTTGATCCTGCAACTGTGTCAACTGGATTTTTTTTGCTGTGAGTCCTGCTCCTGTGGCACCGAAGATTTCCTTACACGTGTATTTCTTGATTGATGTTTTCTTTATAACCTTTTCATCCACCCACTAAAGCCTTTCACACTCTCCACCGTATTGTGGCTTCCATCACCTGTGCAAGACGCATAACCTGCCTTGCTGAGGCTTCCATCTCATCCGCCTTCAACATCATCTACCTCATTGGAACATTACTCACCTACTCTAGTGGCTTCATCTACTCCACCAGCATACGCACCTCTTACAACTGGCATGCCTTTAATCGGGCCCATTCCTGCAAAATATACTCGTTTTCAAGGCTAATTACGGGAATTTAACGGCCAGCTGCACCCTCATCCATCCGTTGTGCGTTTCCGAACAATAAATCCAAATAAATTGCACCGATCAACATCAGCATGTCACGTAATGAGCAAGGACCAGGGCTTGGGATATTGTTCCATGCTGAGCCTGATATTGGGTTGTAACCGCAGTTGGTCGATAACTCCATTTTACTGCATTGTGAGCATCTCTATATTCATAACATGACCAAACGACTGCACATGTATGGAGCCTAGCCCATTGTGTATGCAATTACGATATGGACATTTATTGGGATCTTGGTTGATCCCACTACCCTGGACCAGACTCGGTCAGTTCTGCAGCCATGCAACAGAAGGTGGCTCTGATTTGAACAGAACAAGAACAATGTGTCAATGAAAATCTATTTCCCCCTTGGTAGCACTGCCTTCAAGGTTGGGTGTGTATTTTGCACGGATTAAGAGCTAGATGGATTGAGTGAATTCATGCCTAACTGGCATAATTTTCTCCCAGATTAGAAATACCGGACTGGACCCTACGCTTTCCCATGTTGTCCATGGTGACACTGCATGATCTCTCTGTTTTACTGTTGCAATGCGTGATGTAAAGGCCGATCAAATGAAAGTTAACAGTGCGCTCCTCCATGGATAGTTAATTTCCACAAGGACAGGGGCTCCTGTAGAAATATAACTAACCCATCACTATTCCTGAGCGTGGTGCTTGCAACATTCTCTTGGTTTTTGTGTGCATCCACGACCTTTTGATCATCTCATCTGCCATGGCGATGGCTTTCCTGGCCAAGGAAATCCTGCATTTGATGTGAAAAATGGAAGTCCTTGTAGAGGTATTGCCAGGCACGGAGATTCTCCTGGACTGGTTTAACATTATTTCCAATATTCACAAGCAGATGAAAACATGTGGGCCCTAGAGGATCACTTTTCATGCTTCCTGTTGTCAGCATCCACCCACATGGAAGAAGATCTTTTTTACTAAGTCGACAATGTGGAACCAATGGATCAAGATTCACACCTGCATCTTGTTGTAATCACCTTGCAGCTGGGCATTGTATTGTGAATATGCTTGCAGTCCATGAGCTGGTTACATGGATGCATCCGTGCATGGTATACCCACGCCATGAGCTGGTTCCCTTGTTGCATCCAATGATAGGAAGTGTCCGGCTTCAGAGGGAGCAAGTGGGTATGAAGCCTACATGGACGCATTTGAACAGGCTGTGTGTTCTCAGTGGGGTGCACTGTCACCATGACACGATGTGTTGTGGTGGAGTGGGAAGCAAGGATGTATGGACCATGCGACTGCAGAGGAATAGTACATTGCATTGGGGGATGGGGGCCGCCATCACCATGGCATTTTGTGTCATGGTAAAGTGGATACCAGGAAAGCATGGTTTGCAAAACACAGGCAGAGTATGTTGCATTGGCCATCGGGATGTTTCAATGTGTCACGAAGTCAATCATTTCCTGAGTTGTAATGCTCATTGCTTCCATCATCACTTAAACAAGGACACGACTTCCAGTGGTGCACAAGGTAGTGTGTTCTGTGCACACACAATGTATGTTGATGTTGAATACCACTTGTGAACAGTTTGTGGGAGTCATGGGAACTTGACATGATCTGATCTGATGTGATCTAGGAAAAAGTGCAACCTTGCCGACACCTTGATCCGAGATTTGGTACATGTGGTTCAAGGAATCATGCAATCTGTTGGTCTTCATCCTTCTCATAATTCAACCCACCTCTGGGGCATGGATACCCCTTGAAAATAGATCGATGATGGGAGGGCGGGCGGTTTGGCAGTAAAAAGTAAAATTCAGGTGCTTGGCCAAGAAGCCGTTGAGGCTGCCATTTACCCATGAACAGAAACTACCCTTTTGAGGAGGATCGTGTCTTGAGAAGTAGACCATATACAAATTTCAAAACCTCAAACATATCAAATTCAGGATCAAGATATCTCCATGGGAAGAAGGTTTGAAATAAATGCACCCTGTGTAATTTCGTCGCAAACATGCAAACTTCATGCTCCATGCTCAAAACACAAATGAACCTCAGAGTCTTGGCTACATCCCTCATCTATGTGGTTGCTCTGAGAAGTCCATCCCACCTAAGGAGACTTCTGTCCGACATGTTTGGTTCTTCTTTCTTCATGGCGTTTCAACACGTTGCCACACCTCATAGTGAGGTGCTCACCATTGATTGACTGAAATTCACAAATGCTTCAATGAACGTGCTTGCTCCATTACATTTGTTTCAAGATTCTCTACACACGTTTGGCTGTGTTCGATTCATCAGTTGTGACATGACCACATCGCTTGTTTTTGCACCATCGATCACCTCCCTTCCTCCTCAAGGATTGCGTTATTTCCGCAGAGAGCTGTGCCATGGCAAAATCTTATTTCTATGTTCCCGCTAGGATGGAGCTGCTCGCCAGCCAGCCAGCCAGCCAGCCAGCCAGCCGGCCAGCCAGCCAGCCAGCCAGCCAGCCAGCCAGCCAGCCAGCCAGGGGAATAATATCTTTCATAGGTCCCCCGGGACCACAGTATGTGGCCCTGCTCACCCCAGACCTACAACCCAAAGAAAGCATCTCTGTGTCCGACCGTAGAATCCACCACTTTTGGCGTGGCAGAGAATTTCCTGAGCAACAAGAAATGCATTCTTCCAGAACAAGAAAGTGTTTGCAAGCAAGTGTGGCAAAAACAGAACTTTCAAACCATACCCTTAACAGCCTCATCAAGGTGAGAGCGCCACTGTTGGGGTTGAAAGTTCGCATGTGCATGTATTATTCACTTCCAGCATCTAAAAAAGGGTTTTGTGCAACGAACAAAGAGTTGGACAGTCAAAATCTTTCCACTCCTCCAACATGGGACGTAGGTGTGGGCAATGCTGTCGGGCTCTTGGATAGCAACATAGTCTTCACATGTTTTTTGCTTGGTTGCGTTGCTCGATGGCACGTGGAGAGAGCAAGGCATGGGGGCACAGGACAGTGGTCGCACTAGTGCACCGCATCTCCGTCGCAAGACTTCGAGCTCCATCGTTGTCACAATACAAGTATGGGGTAGAGTACGACATGCAAGACAAGGCATTGTTGGCCAAGTCCACCAGGTGTGCACATCCCTTCCGTCTTTGAACTGTAAGAATTTTGATCTTATGCTTGGTTGCAGACACATTTTTCTGTCCGTTTGACTTCAGCCAGAAGTACAACTTGCTCCCATTTTGGGCCGTTCTTTTGAAATTACCAAAAGCACGTCCCCGTGTGAGAAAGACAAGCAATCAATACCCCACTTTTTTATTCGTTTGGTGCATTTTTTGAATGATGCCAACACTGCATGCATGTTGATGGAATGGAGAAATCCCCTAAGCAACATTATGTGTGAGAGAGTACGTTGCATAGAACACAACGTGACAGATGGTGCTTGGAAAGGTGGAGAGACGGCAAAGTATCCCTAAGAGATATGACAGTTATACTGAAAAATGAGTGAGAGAGAGGGATATCTCCTCCACCCTTGGTCGGGCCAGTGTACGTGCAATTTGCACATCGTTGGGCTTATGGGAAAGTCCAGGAAGACATATACAAGCTACCAAACAGGAACCGGACAGATTCCAGCGACAGTACGAGTCACTAAGGTGGCCGGATGAAAAATCGAAAGAAGAAGCGGAAGCAGGAAAATGAGCTATAGAGAACTAAGCTGACAAAGAGAAGAAGTGATGGTGCCGAAAAATTGGCCCTCGTGAACTAGCCACCAAGAAAATTCTTGTGTGCACATAGGGATGTGCAAGATGAGGGAGATACCACCAAAGTAGCTGTCGACCAGTGTAGCATGCCTGCATGTAAATGGCATTAAGTCCAGAGGTCACCAAGACTGACATAACTACACCCCCCCATGACCCGTAGATGCCAGACGCCATAAGTGCACACAGGGCACAAACATACAACAACGAGCCACAAACATGAACAAGGAGTCACAACAGCATGAGAACAGAAAACATAGAGGTAGAACTGGGGTGAAACACCCCAGTCATGTACCCTAGTGCCACGTGATTTCGATATTAATTGTTTTATTTTGTTGACTAATTCACGAATTCAGGTACAGACCTGCATATGTTTGGTTTTTATCGAAAACACTTTATTATTTCATTCGAGGCTAAGTTCGCACATGGAGGTCAAGTTCATTACATTGCCCTCAATTTTTCGCTTTCTGCGTCAAATCTGACAGCCTGCGAGTGGGGATCGCGTGGCTTTGCCACGTGACACCACTCGCAGGCTGTCAGACGCGCCAATTCCATGACACCGTGGAGCCGAACGAGACGTCGCAAGACACATTTTGTCGATTTTTAGTGTGCCACCCAGAGTGATTTCGTCGTTAAAGAATACACCGCAGTATTTACACCCGGTGACGAATCATGACTACGACCCAAAAAATATTTTTTTTGACGAATTCACGTAGCACTACGGTACTTCATGGCCTCATAAGCGAAAGCTTCAGACAAGTCAGACTCGACCAACATGGTGCAAACCCCATCCGCAAGAGTACGGTTTTAGCGCTCAGAAACGCCAATGTACTGAGGGATATAGAGCGCGGATGACTCAAACCGGACACCGACCGACGTAATAAAACACACATTGGATCCAATGAACTCACCACCACGATCGGAACAGAACGCCTACAAATCACGCTGGCAGGCATGCTCTGCTTGAAATATCCATGACTCTGTTGTGGGTCCGATATTGCTCTTGAGACGGAGGGGAAAAATCCAACGGAAGCGGGCATAGTCATTGGTCAAACAAAGGACATATCGACCGCCAAGGAGGAACTCAACTGGGAATGGTCCCATGATATCAGCATGGACAAGAGCGAGAGGTTCATGGGTGCCGGACATGGACACAGGGAAAAGGGAATGATGCATTTTGCCTTGCACACAATCCATGCAGTCAACGGTGCATGGAGCGGAGAAATTGGTAGCATCCAGACTAGTGGCAGGTTGATGATGTAGCAGGTTGTGAATCGCAGCGGTGCTCACATTACAGAGGCGACGATGAAGGAAGAATGTTTGCTCAGCAAGAATCATAGGAGTGACATTGGCGTGAGCAGCGGCAGCGGTGGATGCGCTATGGGCAAACAGAGGCACACAATATAGTTGATCACAACAAAGGCCACAGAGCACAGCCGGCGTAGACGACTACAACAAAATAGTACCCACACCATGAGATGTGACAAATTCCATGCCTTGATCATCAAGGGTAGTGACCGACAGTAGGCTCACGTCAAGTGCGGGCACATGAAGTACGTCAGGCAGGAAGACGTCACCGGAGGGACCATTAAACCGCACGGCACCAACACCCTGGGCAGGCACTATCCGACCTGAACCAGTAAGGACAAAACAGAAATCCCCGACATGTCCCAATGACACGAACACTGCACGAGAAGAAGTCATGTGGTGAGTGGCTCCAAAATCAAGAGTCTACAAACCACGAGACATACGGACATGAGAAGAAATGTGACATGCAACAACAACTCCTGAAAAGGCGGCCGATGACGACGCACGACCCAGACAATGTGCTAGAAGATGCAGGCACATGACATGTTGCTAGTCCTCAATCCATGCATCACCCACACGTGGACCGACCAACGGCGCTCCCCAAAGGGATCCATCCGACTAACAACAGTGACCTCTGGACTCTACGGCCAAACTCACAGCACACGAGGTTTCCAACGGTCAATGCTAAAGATAGCAGGTGGATGGTGGATTATCTGTACGCAGCTGATGGGGTCTGGACGTGGCCGTCGAAGGACAAGGACAGAGCACACTGGCGGCGGATGTGGATGTGGACAGCCAGGAAGGGGTATACACTGCCAATAGTGGCTAAAAAAATGCTAGAGCAGAGTAAGGCGGCATCCAAGAGGCGTAGGATCGTGGCAGCACCAATGATGTCATGCTGCCAAAGAAACGACAGTGACACCGGGAACCGTGGGTGGATATTCCCTCTCACTCCGCACGTGCAATGTGTGTCAGTACGGGGTTGCGAACCCTACAGGTGTGAGGTCTCCCGTGGTACCGGGATAAAACCCGAAGTATTTGGGTCTCGACCAAAGTGAGTAAATCGTGACCAAAAAGCAAAACATAAGGTAAAATCCAGAGAAAGGCCTACAACAAGTCTACAAGGAGACTGGAAATTTTCAGAACGTGTCCAGGTGCTGGGTCTCACAAAAGGTGGTCTCCTAAGACATTGGGAAAATCCCCACATGTCCAGGTCCCGACCGCGAGTTATGCAAGGGAGAGGTCAAAGACAAAAAAGTCCAAGAATGAGGAGAATAAAAGGAGGAGAAAAATAAAAAAAATTACAGGAGAGAGAAAAATGGGTTTAGTCTTAGTGGACGGGGTTGTGGAGAGGGGCTGTCAACTAGGTGGACCTCGGTGCATCCTGGACCTTAGTTATTTTGTCGCCGGTGGAACTTGTCTCGCCATGGCACCTTTCCCGCCGGCGAATGCCTCCCTCGTCAGCCGGCAGGCTTTGCCGGCTGACGAGCTCGCCGATCAACAAAGTCGTCGATCGACGAGCTTGCAGTCGGGAAGTTGCCAAGAAGCCTCTTGA
This sequence comes from Penium margaritaceum, assembly GCA_023375785.1. Taxonomy (NCBI): domain Eukaryota; kingdom Viridiplantae; phylum Streptophyta; class Zygnematophyceae; order Desmidiales; family Peniaceae; genus Penium; species Penium margaritaceum. The sequence goes on along the minus strand of SZWC01004666.1, from coordinate 72,008 downwards.
CAACAGTAGCAAGCAGAAGGCGGTTGCTGCAATGGCATAGATCCCATTGTGGTTGCTGGTGCCTCTGCTGCGTGGGACTGCTGGATGACATCGCTACTGCATGTGGCTGGTGCGATGCCGATGCCCCCGCTGCTGTTGCTACCGCTCCTGCTTATGCTGCAGCGAATGCTGCTGACTAGGCTGTGGCTGCTGCTCCTGTGTAGCTGCTGCTATTGTTGCTCCAATAGTTGCTATTGACTAGGCTGCTACTGCTGCTGCTACTAAAGCTGTTGTCGTAGCTGTTGCTGTTACGACTGCTTCTGCAGTTGCTGCTGTGGCGGCCTAAGACGCCGCTGCTGTGATTTTTGATGAATCTGCCATGTGCGGCTGCCGAATGCCACTGTAGCCGTTGTTTCATGGCACCGGTGCAGGTGCCAATGCTTTCGCTGCCGTTGCTGTAGCCAATGCAGCTGGCTTGGCTGCTGCCGCTATTGCTGCTGTTTTTGCTGATGTTGTGGCTGCTCTTGTAACTGTTATTGTTGCGCAGGTTGCAGGTGTTGCTGTTGTGGGGGCCTAAGACGCCGACACTCGTGCTGTACGTCGACGCCAAGACAACCGCCGCGACGAAGGAAACTGTTGAAAATTTTGTGGCGACATTCCGCCTCTGGCTGTGTTGGAGGACTACGTGATGTGAGCCCTGACCTCAGGGCCTCCATGTTGCCAAGACCTGTACGTCCTACGGAACCCAACCCAGCCCAGCATCGGTGTTTTCGTTTCGGGTGCTCAATGGTGTACGGTGAGATGAGGAGGTCGTGTCTCTCTACTGCTCTGATACCATGAGGGAATGGAGAAACCCTCTAAACAATATTCCGTGTGAGAGAGTACGCTGCATAGAACGCAACGTGACACATGGCGCTTGGGAAGGTGGAGAGACGGCGAAGAAATGCTTAGAAATGTGAGAATTAGATTGAACAATGAGTATGAGAGAGGGGTATCTCCTCCACCCTCGGTCAGGCCAGCGCACGTGCAAAATGCGCACCAGCTGTCCTATGGAGAAAGTCGAAGAAAATATCTGCGAGCTACAAGACAGGAACTGGACCAATCCCGGCAACATCACGGGTCACGCAGATGGCCAAATGACAAACCGAAAGAAGCAACGGAAGGAGAAAAACGACTTGTAAAAAACTAAGCTCACAAAGAGCCAAAGTGATGGTGCCAAAAAATTAGCCACAAAGAAAATTCTGATGTGCACATAGGGATGTGCAAGATGAGGAAGAGACCGCCAAAGTAGCTTCCTGACCGACCACATGCAGCGCCTATGAATGGCATCAAGTCCAGAGGTCACCAAGACTGACATAACAACTCATCAACGTTGTTATTGCTCTATCACAAAATGAAATTGAGACTCCCAACGTGGTGCAAGGTAATGTACCAGGCACAACTATTGCGGGGCTCGACATGCGCTCGCACAAATTGATAAGCTTAAGCACAATGCTATTTAACTTCGGTTCCGGGTCTGTACATGCCTTGCACATGTGGGGTTTGGCCACAAGTTAATATAAAGAGAAGATGAAACAACTGCCATCTCGGTCCACTCTGAGAGTTTCTATGCATCACAGAGGGTCACCCCTCATTTGCAACCCACATCTCTTGTCCCCATGTACCATGTAGACGTGCAAAGTGTGGGCAGGATTTTTCTTTGACAAAGGTGTTGGTTTTTGCGCATCTCTCATTGTGCTATGTTGTGTCCTCCCAGCTTGTGTACATCAGCGTGCAGATGACTGACGGCGAGACTCGATGCTGATGGAGTGTCATCCGTTGGAGCCGACGCACGCTGAGGTCTACTCGCAGTTCGCTGGAGCCTCCTCTCTCCGGCGACGTGCTCAGCTCCATCGGCAGGCCTCCTCGGCGGTCGTGCTGCCGGCGGTCACTGCCACCGCAGTTGCTGTCTGCATGCGTCCAACGCGTCCCATCGTCATGCTCTGCCTAGGGTCCTTATTGCATGCTGCATGGCCCTGTGCGGCATCATGGACCACCGTAGGCACTACCCGAGTTCGGGCAGCCATAAATCTTTGCTACTATTTTTCTAGCTGATTCTGACCGCACGACTGCGTTTGCAACGTCGGTATTATGGTATGGTCTAGTTTTCAGGCAAAACGGACGACGCCCGGGTTTTGGACTGTCGGGCGTCTGGCAGGGCTCACCGAGAAAACCCTGCCTGCCAGAAAATAGGTCTAGAGCTATTTTCTGATTGGCTCGTTAGCTGAGTAACAACTTCTACACTAGTGGGGGGCAGCTAGAACTTGGAGGGGTCTCCCATTGTTGCTCATTCTTGATTGCTAATAAGTTACTTTCAGTTTCCAGCTGCTTTCTGGTGCTAACACTGGCGCGCACACTTCTGAGTAACAAACCCAGAGCTTCCAGACTTAGTCTCTAGAGTAGCAGACTGAGGGGGCAGCTGACTTAAGCAACTAGCGTGGAAGCCCGCACGCTGCATCAACAACGCTGCTGCCCCAACCTGCTGCCTAGCATTTCTGT
>SZWC01004666.1:11212-22931 GCA_023375785.1 Penium margaritaceum | reverse complement strand
GGGGGGCACGTCGTACTGACCAAGAGGTGCATTTGCCACAGCGCGCGTGGAGTTTTACTGAGAACAGAGCCGTAAGGCTCCTCTTCGTGGCCAAGGACTGCCGCAGTAGTGTGAATTGACGGTGCAGACGGTGTGCGAAGGTGACACGTGTACCTCGGCCCGATATCCAATCAGATGGCGCTCCTGCGGATGGTAACATTCGACGATATGTATCACCTGCATGAGCGATGTCCATGTACAGGCCAACAGTGGATGTCGGAAATCACGCGCATAAGCTGCGCAGTCGCTGCACTCAACCAACAGGTTGAGGGAAGTTACGTGGCAATGGCAACGTTTAGTTTGGTTGGTTTCGATGGTTGGATTCATCGATCCAAGTGCAACCAGTCAGTGACCTCTTCCGTGTGGCCGCGCAGTAGAGACCAGTGTTGGACATTCCAGCCCTCTCTTGAACTGGAACTCTGTACATCGGACGGCAGCTGTCGTATACCCATGGGGTACACGTAGGGATTACCCACGAAATTTGATTAGGCGGAGTGACTATATACCCCAAGTTTCGGACAATAAGCCCCATCCGCCCCTCCTTCGGAACGATAAGCCCCATTCGCCCCTCCGCTAGACCGATAAGCCCCATCCGCCCCTCCGTCGGAGCGATAAACCTGATCCGCCCCTCCGCCAGAACGATAAGCCTAATTTGCCCCTCCGCTAGAACAATAAGCCTGACTCGCCCCTTCAGCATGGACGCAAAAATCCTGGAGTAGAAAACAAAAGATATACCCCTGTCGTTTGTTGAAAGATAGCATGTCAACGCCGTATGGATGCGGCGTTGACATACTGACGTCACAATTTCCCACCCAATTATCACAAACTCCTTAAAAGATGGGTTTGTGATTTTTTTGTAAGTGGTTTGCGGGGAGTTTGCATGGGGGATCCGAGACTCCCCAGTGTTCAAAGGGAACCTGCTGGGCCCCGCTACTACGGGACCCAGCAGGTGCCCGCGCAAAAATAAACCCTCAAACCCTGCATCTAAAAATGGGGTGGGTTTTTCTATTATTTATAACTCAAACGAGGGTATAAAGTTGAACCACGTGTTAAAACAAAAACAAATAGGGATTTTCGACTCCCGTCGGGGATTCCATGGACGCCCGTCGGCCGGAATCCCCGTCGAAGTCCCCCCCCCCCCCACCCCTCGATGCTATCGCGGCCCTCCATCGCGACGGTCGCGATGGAGGGTCGCATTCTAGCACTGCATGCCCAATTTCACCATGCTTAAGCAGCGACATGCGTCGCTGTTTGAGCATGGTGAAAACGGGGGGGCGGATTAGGCTTGATTTTCGCCGGACAGGGGCGGATTAGGCTTATTGTTTTGGCGGAGGGGCGAATGAGACTTATCGCTCCGACGGAGGGGCGGATCAGGCTTATCGCTCTGACGGAGGGGCGAATGGGGCTTATCGTTCCGACGGAGGGGCGGATGGGGCTTATTGGTCCGACGGAGGGGTATATGAGGGTCAAGGGAGACAAAACAGGGGGTAATCGGCATTTTCACCGAATTTGATTTTGTTCATGCTCTACCCGGCGAATAGTTATAGGGTACATGTAGGGATTACCCACGTAATTCGAATGTTTTCATGCCCTACCCGGCATTCGGAAAAATAACACTACCTTACCCGGCGTTCGGAGGAATAAGACTCCCCTACCCGGTGTTCAGAAAATAAGACTCCCCTGCCCACGAACACCGAGGAAAAAAAGCATGTCGATGCTGCATGAGATGCAGCCTCGACATGCTGATGTCATCAATATTTTTCTAACATTCACAAACCCCTCAAAAGAGGGGTTTATGAATGTTTGGCGGGGGGGGGGGGGGGGGGGGGGGGGGGGGGGGGGAGTTTGCTTGTGGTTCGCATGGGGGGTCCGAGACTCCCCATACAATGAAAGGGAACCTGAGGAGCCGGCGCAAAACTAAAACCCTCAAACCCCGAATGAAATTCGTGGTAGGGTTTGACTAGGGTTTGTGTACACAAATTGGGGGCTTTGCGTGATGAAAAACATGAACGGGTTGGGTGTTTTTTCTCGGTTTCGAAATTGGTGTTTTCGCTCGATCGCGATTATCGCGTGGGAGCGAGGGGGATCGACATGCCCCACCTTGCTTCGCTTGATCAGCGGCGCTGATCGAGCATGGTGAAGCGAGCGAGCTGTCTAGTTTTTTTCTTAAACCGCCGGGCAGGGGGAGTTCTATTTTTTAAGCACCGGGTAGGGCGTTCCTGACCCCCTCGCGGATTGGGTAGAAGGGCTATTTGGCGCGTAGTTATATTCGGAGGAATAAACCTACTCTACCCAACGTTCGGAAGTATAAACCTCTCCTACCCATTGACCTGTGAGTATGAAATTTTTACCCACAAACAGCGAAACATCGCAGCATGTCGACGATGCATCGCATGTAACGTTGCCATGCGGACGTCAGCAATTTCTTTGAACATTCACAAACCCCTCATTCGAGCGCTTTGTGAATGTTCGAGGTTGGGGTTTGGGTAAGCCTGTAAGCCAAAAGACGAGACTCGCGAGTCCGAGTCCCATCTCAGACTCGTGAGTCGAGTTTTGTAGGGACGACTCGACTCGGGAATCGCAAGTCCCTCGTCCAGGGGGGGGGGGGGGGGGGGGGGGCGGCGGCGGCCGAAAAAGTGCCGAGAACTACGGGTCGACTCTGCACGCCGACAACTCCGCAGTTCGATATTCCGAGGTCCTTACCCCCTTACCCCCTGACACCCCTTACTCGATACACCGAGTGGTCCACTCAGCCAGCTGCCCGAAGTTCCGGGCTGCCCGCTGATGCTGCGAGGGAACCCGCCCAGGGTTTCAACTCGCTTCGCAGCATTGTTGCCTTGCTTCACAGCCCCCCGCTTACCAGCGAGGTACCGAGACACCCACGCCTGCACTCCACGCTAAGTGTCAGCCTCTAAGCCTCACTCACAAGCTCACTAGCAGCTCCGTCACCATGGCGACAGAGGAGGTGACTCCTGTTGCCTCTACTGTCAGAGGACCGAAGAGGCTAGTCCAGGCCACAATCAACCCTAAGACGCAGAAGCCCGACAAGCGCACTAAGAAGCCGTCGGTCATCTGGACCGTCTTCGAGGTCGTCGTCATCTCGGGTGAGCCGCAAGCATGGTGCACCCTTTGCCCAGCCAACCGGACAGGACTGAAAGGCTCCTTCGCCATGATGGACAGCCAGACTAGTTCCATGTGGAAGCACTTAAGGGTGGATCATAATGAACGCTGGAAGGAGCTGAAAGCAACAGAGGCGCAGCAGGCCTTGGAGAAGGCAACAGGACATGCTGCAGCAATTGCGGTCGAGGTTGACCACACCAACGTAGCAGTGGCGCGGGGAGTGGCAGGTGTGGGTGTCTGCTTCAACAAGAGGTACTTTCAGACATGCCAGTGGAAGCACGTCGTGGACAAGAACAAGTCGTTCATGTCCATCGAGTCACACTGGTTTCGAGTGGCGTTTCTCCACTGCAACCCGTTCGCCATCGTGCCCGGGCGCATCACTCTCACCCGCCTCATGAAAAACGGGGCGACGGCTTTTCGTAAGAAACTGTTCAAGATGTTTTCCGTTGTGTGTACCGGTGTGTCTTTCACAACAGATGGGTGGCAGTCAGATGCCAACCATAAGTACCTAGGCATAACCGCTCACTGGATTGCAGACTGGCAGATGCAAAGCGTGGCTCTGGCTTTTCCATCGTGCTCAGATGATGCCATGGCTGCCAGTGTGTTTGACCTATTTGCAGCAGCTTTGAAGGAATGTGGGTTGTGGGGCAAGATCTGTTGCCTCACGGTCGACAACGACACCGTCAACGACGGTGTTGTCGACAACTTTTTGACACTGCAAAACTATGCTTTCACCAAGGATGCTCACATACGATGTATGGTGCATGTACTCAACCTGGCAGTGAAGGACCTGATTGCCATTGAGCAGGTGGAGGAGCATTTGAAAACCGCCCGAGACATCGTCAGCTATGTCTCCCGCTCGGCAAAGAGAGAGATGAGTGTCATCAACGCTTGCCATGCTCACGGTCTGAACTACCTTTCCTTGCATCAGGACACACCCACACGATGGAACTCCACGTTGGATATGTGTGAACGTGTGGTGAGATTGAAGGAAGTACTTGATGATTGGCTTCAAAGTCAGGAACCGACCCTCATCCCCTCTGGTCAAGGTTGGGAGATGCTGGGTCTGGTCATTGCGATCCTCAAGCCCTTTAAGGGCTTTACTGAGGACATCTCAGGGCAGGATTACCCCAGCCTCTCCCTCCTGCTCCCCTTTTTCAGCAACATCATGCAGAGGTTGCACGGATGGAGAGTGAATGCTGCTGTCGCTGAGAAAAAGCGGGAGAGGAGGGCCGTGCTGGACTCAACTGAGAAACTCCTGCTCGATCTGGAACCGGGCCTCAAGAGCATCATGGACAAGGTGTGTTGTTGCTGCTGTTGTTGGTGGTGTTGTTGGTGGTGGTGTGGTGGTGGTGGTGGTAGTAGTGTTCATGATTATTATTGTTTTCTGTCTATCACTCAGTGCTGCTGTCACTAACTCCTACTCTGTTTTTTTTTTATCCGTTTAAATGCATCTGGAGAAGTACGTTAAGAAGTGTAGTGTGCACCATGTGGTTGCCACTACTGTGGACCCACGTTTCCGCTTTCAATATTTTGAGCGTGTTTACAAGGTGTGTATGTGTATTTCAAAATCCTCCCCCCCCCCCCATTGTACTTCAACTTCCACACATGCTAACCCTGATCGTGGTCCTGCCTTTGAGGTTGCATCTCGTGGGCATCAAGTCTGTGGTGGAACTGGAAGTCAAGGTGCTGGAATTCATGAAGTCGTACTTCACTAAGGTGCAAGCCCGGCGGGAGGCAGAAGCGGCAGCAGAGGCAGAGTGAGCAGCAAAGGCTGCAGCAGAGGCGGCAGCAGATGCAACAGCTGAGGATAAAGTAGGAGACGAGACTGGTACACAGGTAGCAGCAAGGGCAGCATCAAGCCAGCAGCAGCTCAGTGGTCCTGCTCCTGCAGCAAAGCAAGGACGCAAGCGGCAGAGGCAGAGCATGCTGGAGGCAGCGCTGGAGGACCCCATGGATGCCATGTACGACGAGCCCGAAGCAGAGGATGCAGTCGTGGTGCCTGACAATCTGGAGGAGGAGGTGGATGCATACAAGAAGAACGTGAAGGCAGGACGGAAGTGTAACATTTTGGAGTTTTACAAGGAGAACGAGCGGCGATACCCTACTTTTGCGCTGTGTGTGCAGGACCTGCTAGCTGTACCTGCCACAAGCACACCAAGCGAGAGGATGTTTTCGCTTGGGGGACGTGTGGTGACAAACTTCAAGCATTCACTGTCACAAATTACCATACAGGATTTGCTGTGCTTGAAACATGGATCAACAACCCAGCTCTCAGAGACTTCCCTGTGCATCCTTCTGGGCAGATTTCGGAAGAGTTAGAAGAGGTGGAGAGGAAGGAGAAGGCAGCAAGACGTGCTGCTAGGAAAGCGGCAAAGGCGGCTCTGACAACAGAAGCAGAGGGAGAAACTGCATGAGAGAATGAGGGTGGACAGGAGGGTGGAGAAGAATGCGAGGAGAGTGACAGTGATGGTGATGATGATGATGAGGATGAGCATGAAGGTCAGAATGAAGGAGATGACGTAGGCGTTGATGATGATGTTGTTGAAATGTCGTGCGTTTTTACAATGTTTGTCAAATTTCTTCTTACTCCACTTCACTTCAGCCTGCTTTGTTTTGGCCTGCCACAATTTTTTACCAAGTGTCAAAGCTAAGTGCTTAATGCAAGAAAAACCAAGGGTGACTACACTAAGTGGTTATATGACCAAGTTCATTGTTACTTGAGCAGTTGCAAATAGCACTAGTAAATCAGTGGTAGGTACATGACCGAAGTACAACTTGCACAACTGAGGAGGTGTACGTGAGTGCAAACGGGATGTGTCTGCTGTTACTTAGAATTGTAAAGTTTAATGTGTTAATTGTAGTGCATGGATAATCCATGCCATAGACCATTCATAATGTCTAAAAAAATGACTGGAAAATGCACAAATAAAGAGTGAGAAACTAATTGAACATCCTTCCACACAAGGGTGACATGTACACTGAGTGGACTCGCGAGTATACCTGCTCTGGACTCGCGAGTAATCAGCGTCAAGACTCGCAAGTTTCTGGACTCGCGAGTCTGGACGCGGACTCGTGAGTTCGAGTCCTGTTCGTGACGAGACTCGCGAGTCCGAGTCCCACACTGGACTCGGACTCGGGATCCGAGTTTTTTTCCAGGAATCGTGAGTCCGGACTCGTGAACACCCTTAGCTTTGGGTTTGGTTTGCATGGTGGGTCCGAGATTCCCCATGCATTGAAAGGGAACTTGCTCTGCCCCGCTAGCGCGGCACAGCAGGGCAGAGCCCGTGCAAAACATGTAAAACCGGGACTCCCCACGCATTGAAAAGGGACCTAGTGCGGGTAGAGCCCGTGCAAAAACATAAAAAACCCTATATTTGAACCAGGGGTTTGCATAAGAAAAAAACAGGTCATCGCTCCATTGCAATTCACGTGTGGGAGCGAGAATCACGAAGTGGTTGACATGCCCGCTCTCATTGTCACAATGCAACGTGATGGATGCGATAGACTGACGCAACTCGGACAACAGACGACGCAACCACACACTCTCGCATGCGCGTGAACCAAGAACAACGTACTCAGCCTCAGCAGTGATGCGTGCAATGCACCCCTGCTTGCCACTGCGCCAGGACAGAGCTGTGCCGCCAATCACAAAGATCCAGCCAGTGCGACTCTTACCGTCTGGACTGCAGGCCCAGTCACTATCGGTAAGAGTCGCACTGGCTAGATCTTTCTGATTGGCGGCACAGCTATGTCCTAGCGCAGCGGCAAGCAGGGGTGCATTGCACGCAGCGCTGCTGAGGTTGAGTACGTTGCTCTTGGTTCAGGCGCATGCGATAGTGTGTGGTTGTGTCGTGTCTTATTCGAGTTGCGTCAGTCTGTCGCATCCATCACGTTGCATTGTGACAATGAGAGTGCCATGGCCATCGCCGACAATGACGGCGTGTATCACACACGCACAAAGCACATCAACGTTGAGTATCACTATGTGCGTTCTTTGTTGCATGACAACAGCATCAGCATCGTGTGGGTTGAGACAGCACGGCAGTTGGCTGACTTCTTGACCAAGGCACTAAAGCGCGACTCGTTCAAGAAGGTTGTGAGTTCAGTCGGCATGCATCCGTGAGTGACTCTCTCTGTCCCTGCTTGCGTTTCTGCTTGGCCTGGGGGAGTTTGGTCGTTGACTGTGTCTCTGTCCGCACATGTGCACTACGCCTGTGAGTCATGGGGGAGTGTTGGTTTTCGTGCATCTCTCATTGTAATCTGTTGTGTCCTCCCGGCTTGTGTACATCGGCGTGCAAATGACTGACGGCGAGACTTGATGCTGCTGGAGTGTCGCTCGGTGGAGCCGACGTACGCTGAGGTCCACTCACCCTTTGCTGGAGCCTCCTCCCTCTGGCGATGCGCTCAGCTCCATCGGCAGGCCTCCTTGGTGGTCGGGCCGCCGGCGGTCACTGCCACTGCAGATGCTGTCTGCATGCATCTAGCGTTGTGTCTGGCTGTGGCATTGCGTTTGCAGCATCATGCGATGCCTAGGGTCCATGTCTCCTACTGTATGGCCCTGTTTGACATCGTTGACTGTCGTACGCACTGCCTGGGTTCGGACAGCCATAACTCCTTGCTGCTATTTTTCTAGCTGATTTTGACTGCACGACTGTGTTTGTTGTGTCTGTACTATGGTGTTGTCCAGTTTTCAGGCAAAACGGACGACGCCCGGGTTTTGGGCTGTTGGGTGTCTGGCAGTGCTCACCGAGAAAACCCTGCCTGCCAGAAAATAGGTCTAGGACTATTTTCTAATGGGCTGGTTAGCCGAGTAACAAGTTCTACACTATTGGGGGGGAGCTAGAACTTGGATGGGTCTCCCATTGTTACTCATTTTTCATTCCTAATGAGTCACTTTCAGATTTCAACTACTTTCTGGCGCTAACACTGGCGCGCGCGTTTCTGAGTAACAAACCCAGAGCTTCCAGGCTTAGACTCTAGGGCAGCAGACTGAGGGGGCAGCAGACTTAAGCAACGAGCGTGGAAGCCTGCACGCTGCATCAACGACGCCGCTGCCCCAACCTGCTGCCTAGGTTTTCTAGCTTGCCCCACCTCGGTTTGCTCAATCAACGATGCATGCCGCTGATCAAGCATGGTGATGCGAGTGGGCAGGGCAGTCCAGTTTTTAAATTCACTAAGCAGGGCATCAACATAATTTGTTTGTTGGGTAAGGCGTCACCATCCCCCTCGTGGATTCGGTAGAAGGGTCGTTATGCCCATACCCATGACATGTGGAAGACGTCCACTTGGTTATGGGTGAAAATCAAATATGCCCCGCAATTCTGTTGGAGGGAGGCGATAATTGCGCTAGATTTTGGCTTCAACACAGCGCAATCGGTTTCACTTTTGGAGGAGTCCACGTGAAGTTACGGATTTTATCGTGATTCATCGGGACTTTTCTTATGGGGAATTTCCACTATACTGGGTCAAGTTATTCCTAGTTTTTAGTCCTCAAGGGCGTGTTCAAGACCTAGACGTGTACACATGGTTTGGTGTGTCCAAGAAAGGTGGGACTACCTCGGCCAACTCACTGGAGTGATGTCCAAGGTTTGACAACTTGGCAACTGCCTCGTACGAGGTAATCTTGGAGAGTACGAAGCCTACAAGGTTTGCCTGAGCCATTATACAGGCATCTACACAATCGCCTAGCTCGCATTCGATCTCGTGGAGGATTTACTACATCATCATAGTCTCTTCCAATGTTAGAAGACATGTTACTGCATCAACGTTTGGGATCGCCGGGACCGCCAACTTTAGTGGAGCAGCTAGACCGCCAGGACCGCTACCAGCCAGAGCAGCACTATAAAAGGGAGCATCAATTGTGGCTCCAATTCCAGTCTCTCCAACTCCATTATATCAGCACCAACTACTCTACACGTCTGCGAGCCACTTGGTCATTGTACCAGACTCATACCTCGTTGCTGATGGAGTTTCCTAGAGGTTCCCTCTGACGACCCACTGATTATAACAAAGTTCTGCTAGCATAGAGAGGAGGTTTCTTAACATTCCGAAGGCCTGTCGACTCAAAAGACGGTCGACAAGCCAAGACTCTTGTTAAAAGGCTGGACGCCTAGTAAGACGTTGCGCCTAGTTGGACCAAGCTCTGTCATGTTTCTGTTGCTGAGTTGTTCAGAGGCCGCTGCTGAGCTTGTACATTGTATTGTTGTACTTTGTATTCTTGAAATACAATCAGAGCTTCCGCATTCACTTCTCATCAGTTGTAAAAGCATTACTTGGCACACCAAAGGTCCTGGCACGACAGTAAGGCCAACCAAGCCTTTGCAGTGGCCGTGCGAAATTCCAACATGGTATCAGAGCAATCAGGCCCGTGCCACTAGCGAGCGCAACAGCTATAGCTAAGTGTTGGTGGAAAGTCTTCCACATTCACATGTCACCATCAGAGAGTAGACACGTACACGGATCAGGAATTATGCACAAGGCACAAAGACTGAGAGGTCTGTATGAGTGACATGGAGCCTTAGCATCCAAGGGAGGGTTCTCCTCCGCTTGATAATCAATCTGTCATGCATGGCTTGAGCATGGGTCAAGAGGAGGGACGCCATGTCGTAGTCTATGCACAACGTCAAGTACCATAGGTACAATGCTTGGTTGAGGACGTGTAGCGGAAGGCGCAACAAGAACAATTGACACGACAAGCTATGGAGCATGAAATGGAGGTTTTAAGGCAACAGCTTGGAGCTCAAGATTTTCTTCGACAGCAAGAGCAGCTCACACATCCTGCTCGAGCAACACATATGCAATAGTTACAGTAGTCATGTGCAGATTTTATAGCATAGAATGCAGTGATAAAACAACAACTATATGTATTTCAACAACACTAGCAGATGCATCAACAGATGATGCAGCAACAACAACAACTACAACCGCAAAAGCAGCCGATGTAATTTCAACAACAGTCACAAGCATCATCTACCAATGTGCCTCATGGAAGTCCTCCACCATTTGTGCAACTAGCTTTCTTCCAGCATATGCAGCCTGGAGTAGCTGCGAACGCAGGTGTGCCGTAGTAGTTACTGGCACATTCTTAAGGGATGCCAGGGATGCCACCATTGGCATCACACCAACATGCTCAACCGGCTCCTATGCCGCAAGCCCACAGGACCCATCTTGTACTAGATTCAGGATGGGCTCAAGGTCATTCGTTCCTAGTTTTGTCCATACAGCATTGTCCAGTGCCTGTCCACCATTGGCAGGACTAAGAATCCCGTTCCAACGTCTGGAGATCTCAGTGCATGCAGCAGTGGCATCCTTGCAACTGCAGAAGATCAAGGTCGACACGTTCTATGGGGAGAACTTCCCACATTGGGCAGACAAGTTCAAACAGGTCGTTCAGATTCATTGCCTATGGGATTTCTACAACAGGCACTACTCGCCGCCACCATTGGGGTCATCACCGCAAGTGGTGATAGAGTTCAACTACTTCACCAAGGCTGCGTACATGGTGCTGGATAACCAACTCACTCCTTGCATCCAACACGTGTTGAATTTTACATAGAAGGATCTTTAGGAATATTCAGAGATAATGTCTTCAGGTTGATACACAGTCTGATGCTTTGTTGGGTTTTTGGTGGTAATCTCAGTGATGAGTATCACCACTTACACACACACATACACACACACACACACACACACACACACACACACACACAGACAGGCACTCTTGCCTGAATAATTTCATTAACTGTGCGATTCAAGAGTGTGGGCTGAAGGCACAGTTACACGACTCATCTCACAAGCTTTGCAATGGTACCAAGCTTGTTAAGAATGATCTCATACATACGAAGTAATGGACATACATAGCCTATAGCTACTTATCCTACGAAGCTAACTATGAACATACAAAAATACAAGTGTTATGTAGTCCGGTATCCTATGTCTTCGAGTCGTCAGTCACAGGGTCACCCGGATTCCGCTCGATGACTTCCGGTCATCGGCAGACCAAGATTGGCACATGCCCAGAACCCTTGGTGCGATACACGAAAGAGATCGTCCAGATCTGCGGTTGCTTCTCCATTGCCGTTAATCTTTCTCGCATGTCGTCTCGAGAGGAGCCGATGCTCACACTTCTCGATTCGTCAACGGCTTCGACCAGTCTGCTTCCCTCGCAATGATTTTGGATCACCGGATCTGTCTTTATAAAGACGATGTCTGCCCCCCAAGCTCCGGTCCCTTGCCACGTGAGCATACTTAGTATCGAGAGGAGCTCACGCTCACACTCTTGCTTAGTCTGCCAGGCCACACACAACATTTGTCCAAATCCTGCTGCAACATATGGTGCACGTTATCACGTTGCTGTCAGCTCCATGGAGCTCCGATAGGATGAGTAGAGTAGGTAGGGCTGCAGATGGATGGATCAATGGGACGCCTAAAGAGGCCTACAAACAGCCATATCATACCCCGCCATACAAGATAGACAAGAGGGTCAAGAGAGAGAGAGAGAGAGAGAGAGAGAGAGAGAGCAAATCTCTCTCTCTCTCTCTCTCTCTCTCTCTCTCCC
>SZWC01004665.1:118757-143623 GCA_023375785.1 Penium margaritaceum | reverse complement strand
GCGCACGCACGCACGCACGCACGCACGCACGCACGCACGCACGCACGCACGCACGCACGCACGCACGCACGCACGCACGCACGCACGCACGCACGCACGCACGCACGCACGCAACCACAGACGCACGCACGCACACATGCATGCACGAACGCACACACCTCCTTGCTGCTGCTGATCCTGCTGCTCCTGTGGTGTTCCAAATGTCGGCATTGACGTTGCTCGGACCGCTCACAGTCGGTGTTCGTCCCAGCTATCATTGTCGCGTTCTGCAGTCATTGCCGAGTACCGGAGTCAGTTGATTCAGTAAGTCATCTAGCCCAAAAAGGCGGATAGATAAAAAGTAGTGACCACCATTCCCGCATTGGATCACATTTGTCAACTATTGTATATTATCGACCTTTTCACGCTGGTTCCCTTCCAATTCACCATCTTCACTGAAATTCAGCCATTTTCTTGCCCTCCTGCGGATTGGAACACGGGTACTTTGGTCTACGGAATGCCCCTGTCGTGTCGCCATGGACTCGCGACACAGTATTCATTTTCCGGTTCAAACCGATCCATTGGTCAGTCATGTTGGCGTGGACTTTACGAGACTTCGAAAAGGGCCATAAAACCAGTTCATGCACTCAGTATGTTCCATCGTCTATCAACATGGACAACCCCAGATTGATCATTCCTAACGCAGCTATCCGTAGAATGCTGAACCACACCTTTTCATACATGCACTCATGCATGGCGTTGAAATTGTGGCTAGGCGTGCCAAAAATCACCTCTTACGTACTCCATGCGGGTCATCCGACACGAATTCATTGAGAAGATGCATGAATGCTTCCTAGCGACACTGCCGTTGACTAGGCTTCGGTGCCCGGTCAGACATTGACGACAATCACAACTCATACACAAAACAGCAAGGGTCTGGTAGGGAGACACGAGGCAACGTGTCATGATGGTTCATTAGAGTTTGCACAGAGAAATGAAAAACAACAGGTCCATGGCATAATTACCTGCCGCGGCGCACATGGGGTATTGCACGCGGCAGCACAATGTATGTCATAAAACCGGCCCAAAACCACTCTTTTGGCTGTAACTCAGTGCAGACATGTCAGAATGGTACGCTGTCTAAACCTAGATGTGGAAAATCACAAGCCGGACGCTACGACTGGTCACATGCATGCATCCATCATTAAACGATTAACACATTATGCAAAAACATGCAAATTGAGCTTAGGCCTAGTCCACCAATAAAATCATACGTACAATAGAAAAACTACAAGAGGTCCCAGGCAGCATCAAGAGCTCTAGGACGGTCTTTGGTCAGATCCAACCACTTACAAACATTCGCAACCACTTGCAACCACTCGCAACCACATGCTACAATGTGCAACCACTTGCAACGACTCACATCCACTTGTAACCACTTGTAACCACCCACAACCACTCACAACCACTTGCAAGCATACGCAACCACTAACAACCACTCAAAACCACTCATAACCATACGCAACCAACCACTTGCAACCACTTCCAACCACTCGCAACCACACGCAACCACTGGTAATCACTCGCAAGCACTCACAACCACTTGCAACCATAGACAACCACTCGCAACCAATCGCAACCACTTGCAAGCACTCCCAACCATTTGCAACCACTCGTAACCACTCACAACAACTCGCAACCACTTGCAACCACTCGGAACCATTTGCAGCCATTCGTAACCACACACAACCATTCGCAACCACTTGCAACAACCCGGAACCACGCGCAACCACTAGCAACCAATCGCAACCACTTGCAACAACTCGCAACCACTCACAACCACTCGCAGCAACTCTTAACCACTCACAACAACTTGCAACCACTCACAACCACTCGCAACCACTTGCAACCACTAGGGTACTCGAAACACTTGCAAGGACTTGCAGCCACTTGCAACCACTTGTAACCACTCGCAACCACTTGCAACCACTTGAAATCACTTGCAACCACACGCAACCACTCGCAACCACTCGGAACCACTCGCCACCAATCATAACCAGTCGAAACCACTCACAAATAGTTGCAATCACTCGCAACTACTCTCAACCATTCGCAACCACTCCCAACCACTCGCAACCAATCGAAACCACTCGGAACCACTTGCAACAATGCGCGCCTCCCGCAACCACTCGCAACCACTTGCAAACCCTTCCAACCAATTACAACCACTCACAACCCCTCGCAACCATTGGCAACCACTTACACCCACTCACAACAGCTCCTACCACTCGCATCCACTCACAACCACTCGCAACCTCTCGTAACCACTCACAACCACTAGCAACCACTCACAACTACTCGCAACCACTCGCAATCACTATGAACCATTCGCAACCACTCGCAGACACATGCCACCACTTGTCAACACTTGAAAGCACTCACAACCATTCGCAACCACTAGCAAAAACTTGCAACCACTCTTAACCACGCGTTACCACTCACAACCACTCGCATCCACTCGCAAGTACTCACAACCTCTTGCAACCACTCGCAACCACTTGCAACCACTTACAACCACTTGCAACCACTCGCAACCAGTCACAATGACTTGCAACCACTAGCAACCATTGGCAAGCACTCACAAGCACTTACAAGCAATCACAACCACTTACAAGCACTCACAACCACTCACAACCACTTTGAACCTCTTGTACCCACTCACAACCACTCGGAACCACTTGCAACCACTCACAACCACTTGTGACCACTTGCAAAAACTAACAACCACTCGCAACTACTCGCAAGCATTGGAAACCACTTGCAACAAGTCGCATCCATTTGCAACCACTTGCAATCACTCGCAACTACTCGCAACCACTCTGAACCACTTTCAAGAACTCGCAACCACTTGCAAGCACTCGCAACCACTCGCAACCACTCGCAACAATTTACAACCATTCCTAACAACTCGCAACCACTCGCAACCGCTCGCTACAACTTGTAACCACTTTCAACAACTCGCAACCACTCGTAACCACTTGTAACCACTCACAACCACTCAAAACCACTTGCAAGAACTCGCAAGCACTCGCAACCACTCACAACCAATCAGAACCACTAGCAAGTACTCGTATCCACTCATAACCACTTGCAACCACTCGCAACCACTCGCAACCAAACGTAACCACTGGCAACCAATCGCAACCTCTTGCAACCATTGGCAACCACTCGCAACCAATCGCAACCACTTGCAAGCACTCCCAACCACTCACAAGCACTCGTAACTACTCGTAACCACTCGCAACCACTCCCAACCACTCATAACCACTTGCAACCATTTGTAACCACTAGCAACCATTCACAACCACTCGCATCCACTTGCAACATCTTACAACCACTTGCAACCACTCACAACCACTTGCAACCAATCGCAACCATTCGCAACCATTCACAACCACTCGCCACCACTCGTAACCACTCACAACAACTTGCAACCACTCACAACCAATCGCAACCAGTCGCAACCACTTGAGTACTGGAAACACTTGTAAGGACTCGCAGGCACTTGCAACCACTTGCAACCACTCCCAACCATTCGCAACCACTTATAACCACTCGCAACCACTCGGAACCACTCGCAACCACTCGCAACCAATCGCCACCACTCATAACCAATAAAAAACAATTCACAACTAGTTGCAAGCACTCGCATACACTCGCAACCACTTGCAACCACTTGCAACCACACGCAACTACTCGCAACCACTCGAAACTATTCGTAACTACTCGCAACCACTTGCAACCACACATAAGAACCGGCAACCACGCGCAACCGCTTGCAAGCACTCACGACCACTCATGACCAGTCACAACCACTCCTAACAACTGGAAATAACTCGCAACCACTTGCAACCACTCACAACCATTCGCAACCACTCAAAACGACTCACAACCACTCGCAACCACTCGCAGCCGCTTGCAACCACTCACAACGACTCGCAACCCCTCGTATCCACTCGCAACCACTCACAAGAACTCGCAACCACTCACCACTCGCAACCACTCACAAAAACTTGCAATCACTTGCAACCACTTGCAACCACTCGCAACCACTTGCAACCACTCGCTACCTTTCACAACCGCTCGCAACAACTCGCGACCACTCGCAACCACTCGCAACCATTTGCAACCACTTGTAACCACTCGCAACCAGTCCCAACTACTCGCAACCAATGGCAACCACTCGCCACCACTCATAACCACTCAAAACCACTCGCAACCAGTTGCAAGCACTCGCAACCACTCGCAACCACTTGCAACCACTCGCAACCACTTGCAACTACTGGCAACCACTCACAATCATACGCAAGCACTCGCAACCAC
Organism: Penium margaritaceum; assembly: GCA_023375785.1. NCBI lineage: Eukaryota > Viridiplantae > Streptophyta > Zygnematophyceae > Desmidiales > Peniaceae > Penium > Penium margaritaceum. The sequence continues at coordinate 139,261 of SZWC01004665.1, read as the reverse complement.
TTGCAACCACTAATAAGCACCGACAACCACGTGCATCCACTTGCAACCACATACAAGGACTCAGGACCACTCACAACCAGTCGCAACCACTCCAAGCAACTCGCAATCACTTGCAACCACTTGCAACCACTCACAACTGCTCGCAACCACTGGGAACGACTCACAACCACTCCCAACCACTCGCAGCTGCTTGCAACTACTTGCAACCACTCACAACCACTCGTAGCCACTCGCAACCACTCCCAAGAACTCGCATCCACTCACAACCACTCGCAACCACTCGCAACCACTCACAACAATTTGCAATCACTTGTAAGCACCCGCAATCACTCGCAACCAATTGCAACCACACGCAACCTCTCACAACTACTCCCAACGACTCGCAACCACTCCCGACGACTCGCAACCACTCGCAACCACTTGTAACAACTCGCAACCACTCGTAAGCACTCCCAACCACTCACAACCACTTGCACTCACTCGGAACGACTCGCAACCACTCACGACTGCTCGGAATCAATTGCAACCACTCACAACCACTCTTAAGCACTTGCAACCACTCGCATCCACTCGTAATCATGTGCAACCATTCGCAGCAACTCGCAACCACTTGCAACCACTTGCAACCACTCTCAACCACTAACAACCACTCGCAACCACTCAAAACCAATCGTAACCACTCCAACCATTCCCAACCTCTCAAAACCACTCGCAACCACTAGAAACCAATCGCAACAAATCGCAACAACTCGCAACCACTCGCAACCACTTGTAACCACTTGCAACCACTCACAACCACTCCCAACTACTTGCAACCACTCACAACCACTGGGAAACCATTCGCAACCACTCACAACCACTCAAAACCACTCGCAACTACTCGCAACCACTTGCAACCACTCTCAACCACTCACAATAACTCGCAACAACTTTAAACCACTCGCAACCACTTGCAACCACTTGGACCAATCACATCCACTCGCAACGACTTGCAAGCACTCGCAACCACTTGCAACAACTTGAAACAACTCCCTGCCACTCGTAACCACTCACAACCACACGGAACCACTCGCAACCACTCACAACCACTCACAAACCATTCGCAACCACTCACAACAACTTGCAACCACTCGTAACCGCTCGCAACCTCTCGCAACCAGTTGCGACCACTCGCAACATCTCACAACAACTCGAAACAACTCCAAACCACTCGCAACCACTTCCAACCACTTGCAACAACTTGCAACCACTCGCAACCACTTGCGACCACTCGCAACCACTTCCAACTGTGCGCGACCACTCGCAAGTGCTTGTAGCCACTCGCAACCACTTCCAACCACTCACAACCACTCGCAACCACTCGCAACCACTTGCGACCACTCGCAACCACTTCCAACTGTGCGCGACCACTCGCAAGTGCTTGTAGCCACTCGCAACCACTTCCAACCACTCACAACCACTCGCAACTACTCACAACCATACGCAACCACTCGCAACCACTTGCAACCACTTGCAATCACTCGCAACCACTTCCAACCACTTGCAACCACTCCCAATTACTCGCAACCACTCGCAACCACTCCCAACCACCCGCAACCACTTGCAACCACTCACAACCACTCGCAACCAATCACAACCACTTGCAACCACTCGCAACCACTCCCAACCACTCACAACCACTTGCAACCACTCACAACCACTCGCAACACGTCGCAACCACTCGCAACTACTCACTACCACTCGCAACCACTCGCAATCACTCGCAACTATTCGTAACCATTCGCAAACACTTACAACCACTCGCAACCACTTGCAACCACTCTCAACCACTTGTATCCACTCACAACCACTTGTAATCACTTGCAACCACTCCCAACCACTCGCAACCACTCGCAACCACTCACAACCACTCGCAACTACTCGCAACCGCTCACAACCACTCGCAACCAATCACAACCACTCGCAACCACTCGCAACCACTCGCGACCACCCACAATCATTCGGAGTAACTCACAACCATTGGCAACCTCTCAAAATTTCTTGCAACCACTCACAACCACTCACACCACTCGCAACCACTCCCAACCACTCACAACAACTCGCAATAACTTGCAATGGCTTGCAACCACTCGCAACTAGTTGCAATCCCTTGCAACTACTCACAACCATTTGCAACCACTCACAACCACTCGCAACCACTTGCAACTACTCACAACCACTTGCAACCACTCGCAACCAGTCGCAACCACTTGCAACCTCTCGAAACCACTCACAACCACTCGCAACGAATCGAAACCACTCGCAACCACTCACAACCACTCGGAACCACTCGCAACCTCTTGCAACCACTCGCAAACACTTAAATATAATTGCAACCACTTTCAAACACTTGCAACCTCACACAACCACTTGCAACCACTCACAACGACTTCCAATCACTCGTAACCACTTGCAGCTACTCGCAGCTACTTGCAACCACTTGAAACCACTTTCAACCACTCGCAACCACGCACAACCACTTATAACCACTCACAACCAGTCATAGCCACTAAGAACCACTTGTAACCACTGGCAACCACTTACAACTTCTCTCAACTTTTTGCAGCCAATCGCAACCAATGATAACCACTCGCAACCACTCACAACCACTGGCAACCACAGAAACCCACTTGCAACCACTCACAACCACTCGCAACCACTCACAACCACTCGCAATCACTCGCAACCACTCGTAACCACTCGCAAGCACTCACAACCACACATAACCACTTGCAACCATTCGCAACCACTTGCAACAAATCGCAACCACTCGCAACCACTCGTAACCACTCGCAACCACTCGCAACCACTCGCAACCACTCGCAATCACTTGCAACCACTCGCAACCACTTGCAACCACTTGCAACCACTCGCAACCACTCGCAACCACTCGTAACCACTCGCAAGCACTCACAACCACACATAACCACTTGCAACCATTCGCAACCACTTGCAACAAATCGCAACCACTCGCAACCACTCGTAACCACTCGCAACCACTCGCAACCACTCGCAACCACTCGCAATCACTTGCAACCACTCGCAACCACTTGCAACCACTTGCAACCACTTGTAACAACTCGCAACCACTTGCAAGCACTCGCAACCACTCACAACCACTCGTAGCCACTCACAACCACGCGCAACCACTTGCAACCACTCGCAACTACTCCCAACCACTCGCAACAACTCGTAACCATTTGCAACCACCTGCAACCAATTGCAATCAATGGCAACCACTCGCAAGCACTCAAAACCACGCTCAACCACACAAAACCACTCGTAAACTCTCGCAGCCACTTACAACCACTCACAACCACTCACAGCCACTCACAACCACTCGGAACCACTCGCAACAGCTCGCAAGACTCACAACCACTCGAAACCACTTGCAACCACTCTCAACCACTCACAACCACTCGCAACCACTCACAAGCACACGCAACCACTTGGAACCATGCGCAGCCACTCGCAACCACTCGCAACCACTCGGAATAACTTGAAACCACTCGTGTTGAAATGGTATGCAGCTTGTCCAGTGCCTAGCTGGCTAGTTGCACTTACAGACAAGGCATGCACTGCTCTATGGAGTAAGTCCCCTTTGTCTGTTCCGAGATGGGCTAGGAATGCACTGCCCATAATGGGTATGTTCCTTGTGGATCATCGAAAGGTTCATACCTTTGTGGCCTAGTTGAATATGCGCGGCATCTCAAATAAGAGGTCGCAAGTTCAAACCACGCATCGGCCACAATTTTCTATGTGGCCCAAACTGGGACAAGAAGCTTACTAGAGCCTGCCTTGAGGATGACACTTAGCGGTCTAAGGACGCGCCAAGTAGGACTGTAGGTTGAGGTTGGCTTTAGTGGAGCCACTACAAGCACATGCTTTAGCAAAGCGCTCCAAGTATGAAAGCCTGTACCTTGCATGCATCCATTTATAATTCTTGCCTTTCAGACTCCTCACAGAGTGTCCAACCAAAGGTAGACACTAAAGACCAACATGCGGACTTCATGAGGTTGCAAACAAAACGAACCTAATTTGTGAATCCCTCTTTCAAGGGTGATATGTTATCTTGGTTGCAATACCAAGAGCGGTTGGCGGCCTCCCATGTCGGGACCTGTTTTCTGGTATCGTTGCTATCCGGTGCATTGATAAAGGGTTATGGGCCCACACTTATGGTTCTTAGGCACGCTTTCAAGACCGACCAGCGTGTGGTCTTAAAGTAGGGTGCACGCACGTGGCGGACAGGGCGCACACGTACAACAGGGACACGAACATCGGACGGCTACATCTGCTCCATCGGCTCCATTGGCTTCTTAAAGTAGGGTGCACGCACGTGGCGGACTAGGGGTCAAGGAATAGCTCTGTCCATGTTGGACAAGACCCTCGAGCACCAACAGGATTAAGCTCTACCCCTTCTTAGAAGGCGGTACGACCCCGAGTCCGTTTCTCACGACGGCACCATCGCCTTAGGCGATCATTGGCGGGAGGGGTATGCAACGGAACCAACTGCACCTTTTGACAACGGTCGCAGTCAACAGCCTCATTAGCCTCATCAACCTCAATGTAGCAGAGTAGCAGCAAAGCACAGAAGACGAGAAAACACAGGAAATAGCAGATCCGACTCACGTCCGCCTTCAGGCGGGTATGTCAAAATGCAAGTGGACAGAGTCTCCCTTGTGGAATGGAAGTTTGAGATTATCATGAACGGGCGTGGCTACCTCGACATCCAAAAAGGGACTGAGAAAGCATCCGTGGATGCGAAGGTCACGACGCATGCGGCTAACCTTGCAGCATGGACGATGAAGAACAAGATGGCTCTCGCCATTTTTCTGACGTCCATCAACGAGGCTCAACACTCCCACATCACAGGATGCGCGTTGGCTGCTGAGGCATACGCAAAGCTCTCACGCATGCATCAATCGGACGCCCTAGCAAACCGACTCCTCATCTTCCAAAGGTTGATGTCAATGAGGGTGAGCAAAGGAGAATCGATACTTGTATTTTTGCAGTCATTCAACAACGTGCTGCAAGAGGTCCAGCAAATGGAATAGAATCTCGACTCCAACATGCGTGCCGTGATCCTTCTTATGGCGCTGCCGGAAAGCTCGGGGTCCTTGATCACCGTATTTGGCGGTTGGAAGGAGGCAGATCTGACGTATTAGGTTGCTGTCAAACACATCCGTAACGAGTCCATGCAACACGGTGGCAGTGAGGCAAACATCTCAGCCTATGCCTCTCGCTTTGGTGGACAAGGTGCAAGGTCTCGCTCTAGTCAAGGAAACAACGGAAGCGGTGGCGGTGGAGGGAAAGTTAATGGTGGCGGGAAGAGTTCCAAGTAGCCCGGCATCTGTCACAACTGTGGCAAGGCTGGGCACTGGGCTAGGGACTGCCGTAGTCCCAAGAACGAAGGCGGGAACAAAGGTGGGAAGGAGAAGAAGGAGCTCACCAACATGATGGCTAGGGGGCTGCCCATGAAGGGGGCAGCGATTCTTAGGCCCGGGGTATTCGCCCTTCACTCGGGCCTCAACCACCACTCATCAAAAGAGAAGGGTGGATTTGTCTCCATGGCCGAATCTGTCATGCGCATCAAGTGTACAAACGGCGGCGTTGTCCAAGCCATGGGCAAAGGGGACAAGGTCATCACATTCTATGTGAACGGTGCGGAGAAGACTATCAGTCTTCAAAAGGTGGTGTACATGCCCTCCTTTGCAGCCAAATTGTTGTTCTTCTCACAAATCACCGACAGCAACATGATAGTGGTGTTCACCAACAAGGAAGTGGTGGCCCTCCCAAATGAGGACATCCAGATTTTGTACACCAAAGATGACCTCATGGTTCAAGTTCCAAGAGTCGACGGCCTCTACGTGCTTCAAACCAAGGTCACCAAGGCGTTGGATGAGGGACTCGCATGTGCCACCAACACAGTGGCACCGGAGCCAAAGGATGCACCACCGCCGACCGTTGCGGTTGCCACATCAACCAAGGAAACTGACGTTGAGCTGTGGCACCGGCGATTTGGCCACGTGGCCAACAGCACGCTACAGAAGATGTAAGAGCAAGAGGTAGTCCGCGGAATGGAAGGGTGCATCATGAAGCATGGCAAAGGGTGTACATTGTGTGAACCATGCCTTCAAGCAAAGGCAAAGAAGAAGCCGTTTGGGAGAGGAGGTCAACGAGCAGAGCATGTCTTGGAACTGATACACAGTGACGTGTGTGGACCCTTCTGTACACTGTCTAACGGAGGAACCAAGTAGTTCTTGACCTTCATTGAAGACCACATTCGCAATTTTTGGATCCACATCCTCAAGCAAACCACCCCTTACAACCCCCAAAGCAACGGCGTGGCCGAGAGGATGAACCAGACCCTGCTCGGCATGGTGTGAAGCATGCTCTTCGACGCCAAGCTCCCACCTTGCTTTTGGGCTGAAGCAGCAACAACGGCTTGCTACCTCTTGAACCTCACACCAGCGACCGCCTTGCAGAAGTGTGGAAAGGAGCAGGACAAGCAGCTGATGACCCCACAGGAAGCATGGTAGGGAAAGAAACCCAACGGATCTCATATGAAGGTGTTTGGGTGAGCTACATGGGTGAAGATCCAGTCGGGAGAAGGTGGAGTCGAGCTGGACAAACGTTACAAGAAGTGCGTCATGGTTGGGTACAACACATCACGCAAAGCCCATCAGCTTTAGGACCAGGCTGCAAGCAATCTCGTGAGGAGCTGTGCCGTCATGTTTGACGAACGCACCCTTGAAAAGGGATAGCTACAGGACCCGAACCTCGCTCCGAATGCGGGAGAGTGGATAGTGTTGCACGAATGCGGAGACCAAGCACCCGGCAACTGGCTTGCTTTGCCAGCAGGTGGTGGGAATGGGAGAGTAGGTGCAGAGGATGACGCAACATCTGACATGGACGCAGATACCGAGGCGTCCGGGGCTTTTGAGTCTGACTTGGAGTCTGACAACTCTTCTGACGACGATGACGACAACAAACCACCAGTTGTGGAAGCACCAACACCAAAACAAGAAGCCACACCAGCACCCCGGCACAGTTTGCGACCAAAGAAAGCACCTTTGCGGTATGAGGATGATTGGGCCGGCCTAAGAAGGTCATGCATGGCTTAAGGAGAGCCATCCACAGTGGCGGAGGCGATGAATGGCCCAGATGCACCCAAGTGGAAGGAGGTAGTGGACAGCGAGCTCGCGTCCATTGCCAAGAACGGCACGTGGGTGCTGGTGGATAGACCCGACAAGGCCCATGTGGTGGGATCCAAGTGGGTCGTTGGACTGAAGAAGAAGCAAGAAAGTAGCATTGACAAGTTCAAGGCAAGGGTAGTGGCTGAGGGGTTCTCTCAACACCAGGGCTCCGAGTACGATGAGACGTTTCTGCCCGTCGTGACCTTTGCCTCCATCCGCTCTCTCTTTGGCATTGCAGCCGCAAAGAACCTGGAGATACACAAGAAGGAGGTCAGGATAGCTTTTCTGTATGGGTCATTTGTAATCACTCATAACCACTCGCAAGCACTCGCAACCATTCGCAACCACTCGCAACCACTCGCAACCACTCACAACCACTCACAACCTTTCAAAACCACTCGCAACGACTTGCAACCGCTCACAACCACTCGCAACCACTTGCAACCACTAGCAACCACTCGCAACCACTCTTAACCATTCGCAACTAATGGAAACCATTCGCAACCACTCCCAACCACTCGCAACCACTCACAACTACATGCAACCACTCACAACCAATTACAAGCACTCGCAACCACTTGCAACCACTCGCAATCACTTGCAATCACTTGCAACCACTCGCAACCACTCGCAACCACGCACAACCACTCGCAACCACTCGCAACCACTCGTGACCACTCGCAATCACTTGCAATTACTTGCAACCACTCACAGCCACTCACAACCACTCACAACCACTCGCAACCACTCGCAATCACTTGCAACCAATCGCAACCACTCACAACAACTTACAACCACTCGCAACCCCTCACAGCAACTCGTAGCCACTCGCGACTACTCGCAACTACTCATACACACTCACAACCACGCACAACTACTCACCACCACTCGCAACCACTTGCAACCACTCGCAACTACTTGCAACCACTCACAATCACTTGCAACCACTTGCATCCACTCACAACCACTTGCAACCGGTCGTAACCACTCGCAACCACTCGCAATCACTTGCAACCACTCGCAACCGCTCGCCACCACTCGCAACCACTTGCAACCACTCGCAACTACTTGCAACCACTCACAATCACTTGCAACCACTTGCATCCACTCACAACCACTTGCAACCGGTCGTAACCACTCGCAACCAATCGCAACCATCCGCAGCCACTCACAACCACTTGCAACCACTTACAGTCGCTCGCAACAACTTGCAAGCACTCGCAAGCACTGACAACAACTTGCAACCACTTGCAACCACTCCCAACTACTCGCAACCACTCGCAACCACTCACAACCACTCACAACCACTCGGAACCTCTTGTACTCACTTGCAATCACTCACAACCACTCACAACCCTTCGCAACCACCCGTTACCACTCGCAAATACACGCAACTACTCGCAATCACTCGCTATCAATCGCAACAACTCACAGCTATTCCCAACCGAAGGCAACCACTCACAACTACTCGCAATAACTCGCACCAACTTGCAACCACTCACAACCACTCACAACTACTCGCAATTCCTCGCAACCCCTCGCAACCACTCGCAACCACTTGCAACCAATCGTATCCACTTGGAACCACGTGAAACCACTTGCAACCAATCACAATCACTTGCAAATTCTCGAAACCACTTGCAAACACTTGCAACCAACTTGCAACAACTCGCAACGACTCATAACCACTCGGAAACACTTGCAACCACTCGCAACCACTTGCAACCACTTGCAACAAGTTGCAACCACTCCATTCCTTTCGCAAACACTCGCAACCACTCGCAACCACTCTCAGCCACTCGCAAAGACTTGAAACAACTCACAACCACTCGCAACCACTTGTATCCACTTGCAACCACTCGCAACCACTTGCAACCACTCGCAACCACTTGCAACCACTTGTAAAAACTTGCAACCACTCGCAATCACTTGCATCCACTCGCAACCACTCCAAACAAATTGCAACCACACAAAACCACTCGCGACCACTTGCAACTACTTGTAACAACTTGCAACCACTCCCAACCACTCGCAACTACTCGCAACCACTCGCAACCAAACGCAACCATTCCCATCCACACGCAAGCACTCTGAACCACACGCTACCACTTGCAACCACTCGCTACCACTCGCAACCACTTGTACCTCTCGCAACCACTCGCAACCACTCGCAATCACTTGCAACTACTCACAACCACTCACAACCAATCACAACCACTCCGACCACTCGCAACCACTCGCAACCACTCGCAACCACTTGCAACCACTCGCATCCACTCGCAACCACTCGCAACCACTCTCAACCACTCGCAACGACTTGAAACAACTCACAACCACTCGCAACCACTCGCATCCACTCGCAACCACTCGCAACCACTCTCAACCACTCGCAACGACTTGAAACAACTCACAACCACTCGCAACCACTCGCATCCACTCGCAACCACTCGCAACCACTCTCAACCACTCGCAACGACTTGAAACAACTCACAACCACTCGCAACCACTCGCATCCACTCGCAACCACTCGCAACCACTCTCAACCACTCGCAACGACTTGAAACAACTCACAACCACTCGCAACCACTCGCATCCACTCGCAACCACTCGCAACCACTCTCAACCACTCGCAACGACTTGAAACAACTCACAACCACTCGCAACCACTCGCATCCACTCGCAACCACTCGCAACCACTCTCAACCACTCGCAACGACTTGAAACAACTCACAACCACTCGCAACCACTCGCATCCACTCGCAACCACTCGCAACCACTTGCAACCACTCGCATCCACTCGCAACCACTCGCAACCACTCTCAACCACTCGCAACCACTCACAACCACTCGCACCAGTCGCATCAAGTCTCAACCATTTGCAACCACTCGCAACCACTCGCAACCACTTGCAACGATTCACAACCACTCCCAACCACTCGTAACCACTCGGAACCACACACAACCACTCGCACGCACTCGCAACCAATCGCAACCACTCACAACCACTTAAAACCAATCACATCAGCTCATAACCATTCGCAAACACTTGCAACCACTCGCAAGGACTCGCAACTTCTAGTAACCACTCACAACCAATCGCAACCACGCGTTACCACTCGCAACCACTCGCAAACATTTGCAACCACTTGCAACTACTCGCAACCATTTGTAGCCACTCACAACCACTCCCAACCAATTGCAACCACTTGCAACCACTCGCAACCACTTGCAACCACTTCCAACCACTCGCAACCACTCGCAACAACTCGCAACCATTTTGCAACCACTCGCAATCACTTGCAACCACTCGCAACAAGTCACAACCACTTGCAACCACTCAAAACCACTTGCATTTACTGGCAAGCACTCGCAAGTATTCGCAATCACTCGCAACCACTTGCAACCACTCGCAATCACTTGCAATCACTTGCAACCACTCGCAATTGCAAGTAATTCTAATCACTTCCAATCAATCGCAACCACTCACAAGAATTTGCAACCACTCACACCCACTCGCAACAACTCGCAACCACTCAAAACCACTCAAAACAACTCGCAACCACTCGCAACCCCTTGCAACCGCTTGCAACCACTCGCAACCACTCGCAACGACTCTCAACCATTTGATACCACTCACAACGACTTGCAACCACTCACAACCACTCGCAACCACTTGCAACCACATGTAACAACTCGCAACCACTGGCAACCACTTGCAACCACTCGCTACCACTTGCAACCGCTCGCAACCACTCACAACCACTCCCAACTACTTGCAACCACTCGCAACTACTCGCAATCACTTGCATCCATTTACAACCACTTGTAATCACTCACAACCACTCACAACAATTTGCAATTACCCGCAGTCACTTGCATCCACTTGCAACCACTCGCAGCCACTCGCAACCACTCACAACCACTCGCAACCACTCGCAACCACTGGCAACAACTTGACATTACTCGCAACCACTTGCAACTACTCGCAAGCACTCGCAACCACTCATAACCACTCACAACTACTCACAACCACTTGCAATCACTTGCAATCACTCAGAACCACTCGCAACCACTCGCAACCACCCATAACCACTCGCAACCACTCCCAACCACTTGCAACCACTCACAACCACTCGCAACTACACGCAACCCATCGCAACCTCTCGCAACCACTTGCAACAACTTGTAACCACTTGCAACCACTTGAAACCACTCAAAAGCATTCGTAACCACTCACAAACACTTGCAACTACTCGCAACCACTTGCAACTACTTGCAGCTACTCGAAACCACTCACAGCCACTCGCAAGCACTCGCAACCAATAGCAGCTACTCGCAACCACAAGCAACCACCCGCAACCACTTGCAACTACTCCCAATCACTTGCATCCACTCGCAACCACTCCACCACTTTCAACCACACAAAACCACTGACAACCACTCGAAACCAATTGCAACCACTTGCAACCAATCACAACCACTCCCAACCACTTGCAACCACTTGCAACCACTCAAAAATACTTGCAACCACTTGTTACCACTCGCTACCACTCAAGACCATTTGTAACCACTCGCAACGAATCGCAACCACTCACAACTACTCGCAACCACTCTCAACCACACCCAACCACTCACAACCACTTGCAACCACTTGCAACCAGTCACAACCACTCGCAGGCACTCGTAACCACTCGCAACCACTTGTAACCACTCACAACCACTCACAACCACTCGTAGCCACTCGCAACCAATCGAAACCTCACACAAGCACTTGCAACCACTTGCAACCACTCAAAACCCATCCCAACCACTCATAACCACTCGTAACCACTTGAAACAACTCAAACTACTCGCAACTACTTGTAACCAATAGCAACAACTCACAACCACTCGCAACTACTTGCAACCACTCGTAACCATTCACAACAAGTCACAACCAGTTACAACCACTCACAATCACTCACAACAATTTGCAACTGCTCGCAACCACTCGCAACCACTCGAAACTACTTGCAACCATTTGCAACCACTTGCAGACCTTTGCAACCACTCTCAACCTCTCGTAACCACCCACAACCACTTATAAGCACTCGCAACCACACGCACCCACTAACGACCACTTGCAACCAGACCCAACCACTTGCACCCAATTGCAAACACACAAAACCACTCGCAACCACTTGCAACCACTTACAACCACTCGTAAGCACTCCCAGCCACTTGCAACCACTCCCAACTACTTGCAACCACTGCCAACATCTCGTAACCACTGAGAACCACTCGCAACTATTTGCAACGACTCGCAACCACTTGCAACCACTTGCAACCACTTACAACCACTCGTAAGCACTCCCAGCCACTTGCAACCACTCCCAACTACTTGCAACCACTGCCAACATCTCGTAACCACTGAGAACCACTCGCAACTATTTGCAATGACTCGCAACAACTTACAACGACTCCCAACCTCTTGCAACCACTCGCAACCGCTGGTAACCACTTGCAAGCACTCAAAACCACTCACAACTACTTGCAACCACACGCAACCACTTATAACCACTCACAACCACTCGAAACCACTCGCAATTACTTGCAATCACTCACAACCTCTTGCAAACACTCACAACCACTCACAACCACATGCAACCACTCGCAACTGCTCGCACTCACTCATAACCACTCACAACCACTTGCAACGAGTCGCAACCACTCACAACCCCTCGCAACCACTCCAAACTACAGGCAACAATTCGGAATCACTTGTAACCACTCACAACCACGCGCACCCACTCGCAACCACTCACAACCACTCGAATCACTTGCGAACACTTGTAAACACTTGTAACCACACGCAACCACTCGCAACAACTTGGAACCACTCGTAATCACTCGTAACCACTTGCAACCACTTACAACCACTTGCAATCACTCACAATCACTCGCAACCACTCGCAACCACTTTCAACCACTCACACCCACTTGCAACCACTCGCAACCACTAACAATCACTTGCAACCAATCACAATCACTTGCATCCACTCGCAACCACTCGTAACCACATGAAACCACTTGTAACCACTTGCAACTACTCGCAACCACTCGCAACCACTCACAACCACTTGCAACCACTCGCAACCACTCGCAACAACTCGCAACAACTCGCAACCACTCGCAACCACTCGCAATGACTCGTAATCACTTGCAATTGCTAGCAATCACTTGAAACCTTTTGCAACCGCTCGCTACCAGTCGCAACCACTTGAAACCACTCACAATCACTCGCAATCAATTTTAACCACTGACAACCACTCACAACCACTCGTAGCCACTCACAACCACTCTTAATCCCTCGCAACCACTCGCAACCACTCATAACCACTTGCAACCACTGACAACCACTCGCAACCACTTGTAAACGCTCGCAATCATTCACCACTTGCAACCACTCGCAACCATTCATAACCACTTGCAACTATTTGCAGCCAATCGTAACCACTTACAATCCCTCGTAACCACTCGCAACCACTCACAACCACTCACAACCACTCGCACCCACTCGGAACAACTTGCAACCACTTGCAACCACACCCAAACACTCGCAAGCACTCGCAACCACTCCCATTCACCTTCAACCACTGACAACCACTCGCAACCACTCGCAATCACCAGCAACAAGTCCCAACCTCTCCAAACCACTCGCAACCACTCACGAGCAATCGCAACCACTCGCAACCACTCACAACCACTTACAACCACTCGCAACCACTTGCAACCACTCGCAACCACTTGTAACCACTCGCTACCACTCACAAACATTAGCAACCACTCGCAACCACTCCCGACCACTCGCAACCACTTGCAACCACTCGCGATTACTCGCAACCACTCGCAATCATCCGCAACCACTCCCAACCACTCGCGACCACTCGCAACCACTCGCAATCATCCGCAACCACTCCCAACCACTTGCAAGCACTCGCAACCACTTGCAACTACTCGCAACCGCTTGAAACCACTCGCAACCACTCGATCACACTCGCAATCACTTGGAATCGATTGCAATTACTCGCAACCACTTGCAAACACTTGCAACCACTCGCAATCACTCGCAATATTTTACAACCACTCACAACCACTTACAAACACTCACAACCACACGCAACCACTTGCAAGCACTTGCAACCATTCGCAACCAATCACAACCACTTGCAACCTCTTGTAACGACTCGCAACCACTCGCAACCATTTGTAACCACCGACAACCACTCGTAACCATTCGCAACCATTCACAACCACTCGTATCCACTCACAACCACTCGCAACCACTCGCAACCAGTCAAAACAACTCGCAACCCCTCCCAACCACTATCATCTAGTTGCAACCATTCGCAACCACTCGCAATAACTCGTAACCACTCGCAACCAGTAGCAACCACTTGGAGCCACTGGCAATCACTTGCAATCACTCATAACCACTGGCAACCACTCTCAACCACTCACAACCACTCGCAACCACTCGCAACCACTTGCAATCCGTCACAACCACTTACAACTACTCGCAACCACTCGCAACCAATCCCAATAACTTGCAATCACTTGCAACCACTCGCAACCATTTGTAACCACTCAAAACCACTCGCAGCCACTCGCAACCACTCGCAACCACTTGCAACTACTCGCAACCACTCACAATCCCGTGCAACCACTTGCAACCACTCGCAACCACTCGCAACCACTCTCAACCGCTCACAACCACTGTCAACCACTCGCAACCAGTCGCAACCACTCGCATCTCCTCGCAACCACTCGCAATCACTTGCAATCACTTGCAACCACACGCAACCATTTGTGACCACTCCAAACCACTCGCAACCACTCGCAACCACTCGCAACCCCTCGCAACCACTCACAACCACTCATAACCACTCGCAACCACTCACACCCACTTGCAACGAATCGCAACCACTCCTAACCACTCGCAACCACTCGCAACCACCTGTTACCACTCGCAATCACTCGTAACCTATCGCAACCACTCGCAACCACTTGCAACCACTCGCAACCACTGGCAACCACTCGCAACCACTAACAACGAATTTCAACCGCTCGTAACCGTTCACAACCACTCGCAACCACTCGCAACCACTCGCAACCACTCACAACTACTTGCAACCACTCGCAGTCACTTGCAATCACTTGCAACCACTCACAACCACTCACAACCACTCAAAACCAGTTGCAACCAATCGCAACCACTTGCAATCACGAGCAATTACTCGCAACCACTTACAACCACCCACAACCAGTTGCTTCACTCGCAAACACTCGCAATCACTCGCAACGACTCGCAACCACTCCCAACCACTCCCAACCAATCACAACCACTCGCAACCACTCGTTACTACTCGCAACCACTTGCAACCACTCACAACCACTCACAATCACTTGCAACCACTCACAACCATTCATAACCATTCGCAACCTCTCGCAACCAGACACAACCACACGCAATAACTCCCAACCAATCACAACCACTCATAACCACTCGCAACCACTTGCAACCACTCGTATCCACTTGTAACTACTTGTAACCACTCGAAACCACTCACAACCACTCGCAATCACTTGGAATCAATCCTAACCACTCGCAACCACTCGCAACCACTCATGACCACTCGCAACCACTCGCAATGATATGCAACCACTCGCAACCACTCACAACCACTCGCAATCACTTGCAACCACTCGGAACCCTTTGTAACCACTCACAACCACTTGCAACCACTCTCAACAACTTGCAACAACTCGCAATCACTTACAACCACTTGCAACCACTTGCAACTAATCACAACCACTCACAACCACTTGCAACCACTCGCAACTTGTCGCAATAACTCGTAACCACTTGTTACCACTCGCTACCAATCACTACCAGTTTCAACCACTCGCAACCACTTGCAACCACTCGCAAGCACTTGCAATAACTGGCAACCATTCCCAAGAATTTGTAATCACTCACATCCACTGGCAGCGACTCGCAACCACTCGCAACCACTCGCAACCACCTGCAGCCACTCACTACTCTTCAAAACCAATTGCAACCCCTTGCAACTGCTCGCAACCACAAGCAACCACCCGCAACCACTCGCAACCA
Source organism: Penium margaritaceum (assembly GCA_023375785.1). Lineage (NCBI taxonomy): Eukaryota > Viridiplantae > Streptophyta > Zygnematophyceae > Desmidiales > Peniaceae > Penium > Penium margaritaceum. The sequence goes on along the minus strand of SZWC01004665.1, from coordinate 122,872 downwards.
CTTGCAACCACTCGCAACCACTGGCATCCACTCGCAACCACTAGTAACCACTCGTAACCACTCACAACCATTCACAACTACATGCAACCACTCACTACAAATTGCAAGCACTCAAAACCACTTGTAACCACTCGGAATCACTTACATCCACTTGCAACCACTCGCAACCACTCGCAACCACTCGCAACCACTCACAACCACTCGCAACCACTCGCAACCACTTGCAACCACTCGCAACCACTCGCAACCACTCGCAACCACTCACAACCACTCGCAACCACTCGCAACCACTCACAACCACTTACAACCACTTGCAACCCCTCGCAACCACTCGCAACCAAGGCCAACCACTCACAACCACTCGCAACCACTCGCAACCACTTGCAAACACTTGAAAACACTTGCTACCACTCGCAACCACTCACAACTACTTGCAATCACTTGCAACCACTCGCATCCACTCGCAACCACTTGCAAACACTCCTAACCACTCGCAACCAATCACAACCATCCGCAACCACTCACAACCACTTGCAAGCACTCGCAACCGCTCGCAACCACTCGCAAGCACTTGCAACCACTCGCAACCACTTGCAACCACTCACAACCACTCACAATCACTCGCAACCTCTCGTACTCAGTTGCAATAACTCACAACCACTCACAAGCACTCTCAACCACCCGTAACCACTCGCAACCACTCCCAACTACTCGCAATCACTCGCTATCAATCGCAACAACTCACAACCACCCCCAACCACAGGCAACTACTCACAACCACTCGCAATCACTCGCAACCAATTGCAACCACTCACAACCTCTAGCAACTACTCGCAACCCCTCGCAACCACTCGCAACCACTTGCAACCACTCGTAACCACACCCAACCACATGAAACCACTCGCAACCAATCACCACCACTTGCAACGTCTCGCAACCACTTGCAAACACATGCAATCCAAGGCAACCACTTGCAACAACTCATAACCACTCGAAAACACTCGCAACCACTCACAACCACTCGCAATCACTTGTGACCACTTGCAATCACTCGCAACCACTTGCAACCAATCCTACAACATGCAACCACTCGTTATCACTTGCATCCACTTGCAACCACTCCCAAAAACTTGCAACCACACAAAACCACTCACAACCACTCGCAACCACTTGCAACCACTCGCAACGACTCGCAACCACTCCCAACTACTCACAACCACTCGCAACCACTCACAACCACTCAAAACTACCCGCAATCACTTGCAATCACTCACAACTACTCTCACCCACTCGCAAGCACCCGTTACCCCTCACAACCACTCACAGCAACTCACAACCACTCGCTACCACTCATAACCACTAGCAACACCGCGCAACCACTCACAACCACTCGCAACCACTCACAACCACTTGTAAACACTCATAACCATAGACGACCACTCGCAACCACTCCCAACCACTCGTAAACACTCCCACTCACAACCACTTGCAACCACTTGCAATTACTCGCAACAACTCGCAACCACTCGCAACCACTCCAAACCACTCGCAACCACTTGTAACCACTCGCAACCACTCGCAACCACTTGCAACCACTCGTAACCACTTGCAACCACTCGCAACCACTCGCAACCACTTGCAACCACTCGTAACCACTTGCAACCACTCGCAATCACTCACAACCACTTGCAACCACTCACAACCATTCATAACCACTCGCAACCAATCACAACCACACACAACCACACACAAGAACTCGCAACCAATCACAACCACTCATAACCACTCGCAACCACTTGCAATCACTAGTATTCACTCGTAACTACTGGTAACTACTCGAAACAACTCACAACCAATCACAATCACTTAAAATCACTCCTAACTACTCGCAACCACTCGCAACCACTCACAACCACTCGCAACCACTTGCAATCATTTGCAACCACTCGCAACCACTCACAACCACTCGTAAGGACTTGCAACCACTCGGAACCATTTGTAACCACTCACAACCACTCTCAACAACTTGCAATAACTCGCAACCACTCACAACCACTTGCAACCACTTGCAACTACTCGCAACCACTCGCAACCACTTGCAACCACTCGAAACCTCTCACGATCACTCGCAACCACTTGCAACAACTCGCAACCAATCATCACCACCTTCAACCACTCGCAACCACTCGCAACCACTCGCAATTACTTGCAATTACTGGTAACCATTCCGAAGAATTTGTAATCACTCACATCCACTGGCAACCACTCGCAACCACTCGCAGCCACTTGCAACCACCTGCAACCACTCACAACTACTCAAAACCACTTGCAACCACTTGCAACCGCTCGCAACCACTCGCAACCACCCGCAACCACTCGCAATCACACGCAACCACTCGCAACCACTCACAACAACTTGCAACCACTAGCAACCACTCCCAACCACTCGCAACCATTCACAACTACATGCAACCACTCACAACCAATTGCAAGCACTCGCAAACACTTGTAACCACTCGCAATCACTTGCAATCATTTGCAACCACTCGCAACCACTCGCAACCACTCACAATGGCTCACAACCACTCGGAACCACTCGCAATCACTTGCAATTACTTGCAACCACTCACAGCCACTCACAACCACTCGGAACCACTCGCAACAACTCGCACTCACTTGCAACCACTCGCGACCACTCACAACCACTTACGACCACTCGCAACCCCTCTCAACCATTCACAACCACTCTTAACTACTCGCAACTACTCATAACCACTCACAACCAAGCCCAACCACTCGCCACCACTCGCAACCACTCGCAACCACTCGCAACTACTTGCAACCACTCGTAACCACTGGCAACCAATCGCAACCATCCGCAACCACTCACAACCACTTGCGACCACTGGCAATCGCTCGCAACCACTGGCAAGCACTAGCAACCACTGGCAACCACTTGCAACCACTCATTACTACTCGCAACGACTCGCAACCACTCACAACCACTCACAATCACTCGCAACCTCTCGTACTCACTTGCAATCACTCAAAACCACTCACAAGCACTCGCAAGCACCCGTAACCACTCGCAACAACTCCCAAATACTCGCAATCACTCGCTATCAATCGCAACAACTCACAACCACTCCCAACCACAGGCAACCACTCACAACCACTCGCAATCACTCGCAACCACTTGCAACCACTCACAACCTCTCGCAACTACTCGCAACTCCTCGCAACCACTCGCAACCACTTGCAACCACTCGTAACCACTCGCAACCACGTGAAACCACTCGCAACCAATCACAACCACTGTATCTTCTCGCAACCACTTGCAAACACTTGCAACCCAATGCGACCACTCGCAATAACTCATAACCACTCGCAAACAATCGCAACCACTCGCAACCACTCCCAACCTCTTACAAACACTCGCAACCACTCACAACCACTCTCAACCTCTCGCAAACACTCGCAACCAATCACAACCACTCGTAACCACTTGCGACCACTTGCAACCACTTCCAACCACTCCTACGACTCGCAACCACTCGCAACATCTTCCAACCACTTGTAATCACTTGCATCCACTCGCAACCACTGCCAACGACTTGCAACCACACAAAACCACTCACAACCATTCGCAACCACTTGCTACCACTTGCAACTACTCGCAACCACTCACAACCACACGCAACCATTCCCAACCACACCCAACCACTCTTAACCACACGCTACCACTTGCAACCACTTGCAACCACTCGCAACCTCTTGCAACCACTCGCAACCACTCGCAACCACTCGCAATCACTTGCAATTACTTCCAACCACTCACAACCAATGAAAACCACTTATAGCCACTCGCAACCACTCGCAATAACTCACAACCACTTGCAGCCACTAACAACCACTAGCAACCACTCGCAACCCCTCCCAACCACTAGCAACCAGTCGCAACCACTCGCAACCACTCACAACTACTCGCAACCACCTCAAACCACTTGTAGACACTCGCAACCACACGCAATCACTCGCAACCACTGGCAACCACTCGTAAGCACTCGCAACCACTCGCAACCACTTGCAACCACTTGCAACCACTCGCAACCACT
>SZWC01004665.1:84749-96356 GCA_023375785.1 Penium margaritaceum | reverse complement strand
AATCACTTGCATCAACTTGCAACCACTTGCAAGCACACACAACCACTCACAACCACTCACAGCCAATTGAAACCACTTGCAACCACTCGCAACCACTCGCAACCACCCGCAACCACTCACAACCACTCGCAACCACACTCAATCACTCCCAACCACTCGCAACCACTCACAACCACTCAAAACCACTCACAACCACTTGAAATTACTTGAAAACACTCACTACCACTCGCAACCACTCGCAACAACCTGTAAGCACTCGCAACCACTCGCAACTACTCGCAATCACTCGCAACCACTCACAGCCACTCATCACCACTCGCAACCACTCACAACCCCTCCTAACCACTCGCAGCCATTCGTAACCATTTGTAACCGCTTGCAACCACTCGCAACCACTCGGAACCTCTCACAACCACTCGCAACCACACACAACCACTCAAAACCAATTGCAACCAATCATAAACACTCGCAACCACTTGCAACCACTTGCAACCACTTGCAGCCACTCGCAACGGCTGGCATCCACTCGCAACCACTTGCAACCACTCTCAATCACTTGTAACCACTTGCAACCACTTGCAACCACTAGCAACTACTCGCAACCACTTGCAACCACCCGCAACCACTCGCAACCACTCTCAACCATTCGGAATAATCTGCAACCACTTGCAACCACACACAACCACTTGCAACCACTTGCAACCTCTCGCAACCACTCAAAGCCACATGCAGCCACTCATAACCACTCACAACCACTTGCAACCACTCGCAACCACTCGCAACTACTCATGTCCACTCGCAACCACTCGCAACCACTCCCAATCACTTGCAATCACTCGTTACCACTCGCAACAACTCGCAACCACTCGCAATCACTTGCAATCACTCGCAACCACTGGCAACCACTCGCAATCACTTGTAAACACTCACAACCATTTGTAACCACTCATTACCACTGGCATCTACTCGCAACCAATTGCAACCACTCATAACCACTTGTAGCCACTCACAACCAATCGCAGCCACTCGCAACCACTCGCAACCACTCATAACCACTTGTAGCCACTCACAACCAATCGCAGCCACTCGCAACCACTCGCAACCACTTGCAACCACTCGCAACCATTCGCAACCACTCATAACCACTCGGAAGCACGGGAAGCCCCTCGCAAGCACTCACAACCACTCACAACCACACACAACCACTTGTAATCACTCGCAACCACTCCCAACCACACGCAACCACTCGTAACCACTTGCAAGCACTTGCAACCACTTGCAACTACTTGCAACTGCTCACAACAACACGCAACCACATGCAACTGCTCACTACCAGTTGCAACCACTCAGCCACTCGTAAGCACTTGCAACCACTTACAACCTCTCACAACCAGTCACAACCACTTGCAACCACTTGCGGCCACTCTCAACCACTCGCAACCACTTGCAACCACTCGCAACCACTCACAACCACTCGGAACCAGTCGAAACCACTCGCAACCTCTCGCAACCACTCAAAGCCACTTGCAACCATTCATAACCACTCGCAACCACTAGCAACCACTCGCAACCACTCGCGACTGCTCGTACTTACTCGCAACTACTCACAACCACTCGCAACCACTTGCAATCACTTGCAATCACTTGTAACCACTCGCAACTACTCGTAACCTCTCGTAACCACTCACAACGACTTGCAACTACTCGCAATCACTTGCAATCACTCGCAACAACGCGCAACCACTCTCAATCACTTGCAATCACTTCCAACTAATCACAACCATTTGTAACTACTCATAACCACTCGCATCCACTCGCAACCACTCGCAACCACTCGTAACCACTTGTAACCACTAGTAACCAATTGCAACCATTAGCAACCACTCGCAACCACTTGCAACCACTCGCAACCACACACAAGCACTCGCAACTACTCACAACTATTTGCAACCATCTACAACCATTCACAACCACTCGCAACGACTCGTAGTCACTTGCAACCACTCACAACCACTCGCAACGACACGTAACATCTTGCAATAACGCACAACCACTCGTAACCACTTGCAACCACACGTAACCACTCGCAGTCACTCGCAACCACTCACAACCACTCCCAACCTCTCCCAACTACTCACAACCCCTCGCAACCACTCATAAGCTTTTGCAACCACTCGCAACCACATAAAACCACTCGCAATCACTCAAAACCACTCGCAACCACTTGCAACCACTTGTAACCACTTGCAACCGCCCAACCATTTGTAACCACTTGCAACCATTTGCAACCACTCACAACCACTCACAACCACTTGCGACCAATCGCAAGCACTTGCAACCACTCTCAACCACTCAAAACCACTCGCAACAACTTAAAACCACTTGCAACCACAAGGAACCACTCGCAACCACTCGCAACCACTTGCAACCACATGAAACAACTTGCAACCAATCGCTATCACTTGCATCCGCTCAAATCACTTGCAATGACTTGCAGCCACACAACACCACTCACAACCACTCGCAACCACTTGTAACCACTTACAACCACTCGCAACAACTTGCAATCACTCGCAACCAATCGCAACAACTCGCAACCACATGCAACCACTCGTAACTACTTGCAGTAACTCGTAACCACTCGCTACCACTTGCAACCACTTGGAACCACTCGCAAACACGTCCAACCAGTTGCAAACACTCACAACCACTCACAATCACTTGCAATCACTCGCAACCACTCACAACCACTTGCAACTACATGCAACCTCTCGCATTAACTCACAACTACTCGCAACCACTCGCAACCACTCGAAACCACTCGCAACCACGCGCAACCACTTGTAACGACTCACAACTACTTGTGAACACTCGCAACCACACACAACCACTCGCAACCACTCTCAACAACTTGTAAATACTTGCAACCACACGCGACCACTCGCAAACCACTCGCAACCACTGGTAAACACTCACAACCACTCCCAACCACTTACAACCACTTGCAACCACTTGCAACCACCCGCAACCACTCTCAACCATTTGCAACCACTCGCAACCACTCAGAACCACTTGCAACCACTTGCAACCACTCGCAACCACTCACAACCACTTGCAGCCACTTGCAACCACTTGCAACCACTCGCAACCACTCACAACCACTTGCAGCCACTTGCAACCACTTGCAACCACTTCTAACCACTCGCAACCATTCGCAACCACTCGCAACCACTCTCAAGCATTTGCAACCACTTGCAACCAATCGCAACCACCCGCAACCACTCTCAACCACTCGCATGCCTTGCAACCACTCGTAGCCACTTGCAACCACTCACAACGACTCGTAACCATTCGCAACCAGTCGCAACCACACACAACTTCTCGTAACCAATGGCAACCACTCGCAACTACTCAAAACCACTGGCAACCACTCATAACCACTCGCAACCACTTGCAACCACTCAAAACCACTCTACAACCACTCACAATCACTCGCAACCACTCGCAATCACTTGCATGAGCTCATAACCACTCACAACCACTTGCTATCACTCGTAATCACTCGCAACCACGCGCAACCACTCGCAACCACTCACAATCACTTGCAACCACTCCCAACCACTAGCAACCACTCACAATCACTTGCAATCACTCGCAACCACTCGCAACCACTTGCAACCACTCGCAACCACTCGCAACCATGCGCAACCACTCGCACTCACTCGCAACAACTCGCAATCACTCGCAACCTCTCGCAACCAGTCACAACCACTTGCAACCACTCGCTACGACTCCCAATCACTTGGAAACACTGGCAACCACTCGCAAGAATTTGTAACCACTCACGCGCACTCACAACCACTTGCAACCACTCGCAACCACTCACAACCACTCCCAACCACTCACAACCACTCGCAACCACTCGCAACCACTCGCAGCCACTCACAACCACTCACAACGACTCGCAACCACAAGCAACAAATCGCAACCATTGGCAACCACTCGCAACCACTTGCAATCACTCACAACCACTCGCAACTACTTGCAACCACTCACAACCACTCCGAACCATGCGCAACCAGTTGCACCCACTTGCAATCACTTGTAACCACTAACAACCACTTGCAAGAACTTATAACCACTTGCAACCACTCACAACCACTCGCAATTACTCGCAACCACTGGCAACCACTCACAACCACTCACAACCACTCACAACCCCTCGCAACCACTCGCATCAACTTGCAACCACTCGGAACCAATCATAACCTGTCAAAACCACGAGAAACCACTCGCCACCACTCGCAACCACTCACAACCACTCGCAACCACTTGCAAACACTCCCAACCACTCGCAAGCACTCGCAACCACTCACAACTACTTGCAAACACCCGCAACCACTTACAACCACTCGCAACCACTTACAACCACTCGTAACTCCTCGAAACGACTCGTAACCACTCGCAACCATTTGTAACCAATCACAACCACCTGCAACCACTCGGAACCACTCAAAACCACTCGCAAGCACTCGCAACCACTTCCAATCACTTACAATAACCCGCAACCACTCACAACTACTCAAAACCACTCAGAACCACACTTAACAAAGCACAATTGCTTGCAATAACTCACAACCACTCGCAACCACTCGGAACCACCCGTAACCACTCGCAACTACTCGCAAGCACTCGCAATCACTCTCAATCACTCACAACGACTCATAACCAATCCAAACCACTCCCAACCACTTGCAACCACTTGGAACCACTCACAACCACTCGCAACTACTCGCAACCCCTCGCAACCACTCGCAACCACTTGTAACCACTCACAATCATGTGAAACCACTCGAAACCACTACAAAAAAAATTGCAACCACTCGTAACCACTTCCAAGCACTTGCAACATCACGAAACCACTCCCAACCACTCCTAACCACTTGCAACCACTTGCAACCACTCGCAACTACTCACAACCACTTGCAAGCACTCGCAACCACTTGCAACCACTCGCAATCACTTGCATCCACTCGCATCCACTCGCAACCACTTGCAACCACACAAAACCACTCACAACCACTCGCAACCACTTGCACCCACTTGCAGCCATTCGCAACGACATGCAACCACTTGCAACGACATGCAACCACTCGCAACCAAATGCAACCACTCGTAACTACTTCCAACTACTCGTAACTCCTCACTACCAGTTGCAACCATTTGCAGCCACTGGCAACCACTCAAACCACTCGTAACCACTCGCAACCACTCCCAACCACTTGCAACCACTCACACCACTCGCAGACACTCACAACATCTCGCAACCACTCGCAACCACTCCCAACCACTCGCAACCACGCGCAACTACTTGCAACAATGCACAACTACTCACAACCACTCACAACCACCCGCAACCACTCACAACCACGTGCAACCACTCACAAACACTCACAACCACTTGCAACCCCTCGCAACCACTCCCAACGACTCGCAACCTCTCGCAACCACTCGCAACCACTCGGAACCACTCGGAGCCACTCGCAACCACTCACAACCATCTGTAACCAGTCACAACCACTCGCAACCACTTCCATCCACTTGCAAGCACTCGCAATCACTTGCATCCACTCACATCCACTTGCAACTACTTGCAACCACATGAAACCACTCACAACCACTCGCAACCACTTGAAACCACTTGCAACCACTTGCAACTTCTTGCAACTGCTCGCAACCACGCCCAACCACTCCCAACCACTTGCAACAACTCACAACCACTCGCAACCACTCGCAACCACTCGCAACCACTCGCAATCACTTGCATCACCTTGCAACCACTTGCAAGCACACACAACCACTCAAAACGACCCACAACCAATAACAACCACTTGCAACCACTCACAAACACTTGCAACCACTCCCAACCACTCACAACCACTCGCAACCCCTTGCAACCATCCCCAAATACTCGCAACCACTCGAAACCACTCATAACCAACCACAACCACGTGCAACCACTTGCCACCACTCGCAACCAATTGCAACCACGCGCAACCACTTGCGAACACTCGCAACCACTCGCAACCACTGGTAACCACTCGCAAACATTCGCAAGCACTCGCAACCACACAAACCACTTGCAACCACTCCTAACCACTAGTACCCACTCGTAACCACTCGGAGCCATTTGCAACCACTTACAACCTCATGCAACCACTCGCAACCACTCCTAACCACTCACAATCACTCGCAAGCACTCGCAACCACTTGCAACCACTCACAACCACTCACAACTACTCGCAACCACTCACAATCACTTAAAACCTCTCAGAACCACTCGCAACTAGTCGCAATCACTTGCAATCACTCACAACCACTCGCAACCACTTGCAACCACTCACAACCACTCACAACTACTCGCAACCACTCACAATCACTTAAAACCTCTCAGAACCACTCGCAACTAGTCGCAATCACTTGCAATCACTCACAACCACTCGCAACCACTCGCAACCACCCATAACCACTTGCAACCACTCACAACCACTCCCAATCACTCGCATTCACTCGCAACGGCTCGTAACCACTCCCAACAACTTGCAACCATGTGCAACCACACGCAATCACTCGCAACCACTTGCAACCACTCACAACCACTAGAAACTACTCGCAACCCCTCGCAACCACTTGCAACTACTCACAACCACTCGTAACCACTCGCAACCACGTGAAATCACTCACAACCACTCACAAATACTTGCAATCACTAGCAGTCACATGCAAACACTTGCAACCACACGCAACCGCTCACAACCACTCGTAACCCCTTGCAAACACTCGCAACGAAGCGCAATCACTCGCAAGCACTTGCAACCACTTGCAACCACTCGCAACCACTCACAACCACACGCAACCACTTGCAACCTCTCTCAACCACTCGCAACTACTCGCAACCACTCACAACCACACGCAACCACTCGCAACCACGCGCAACGACTTGCAGCCACACGCAACTACTTACAATCACTCTCAATCACTTGCATCCACTCGCAACCACTCGCAACCACTTGCAACCACACAAAACCACACACAACCACTCGCAACCACTTGCAACCCCTTGCAACCACTCACAACCACTTGCAACCACTTCGAACCGCACGCAAGCACTTGTAACTACTTGCAACTACTTGCAACCACTTGCAACCACTTGCAACCACTCACACCACTTGCAACCATACAAAACCACTCGTAACCACTTGCAACCACACGCATCCACTCGCAATCACTCGCAACCACTCGCAACCAAGCGCAACCAATCGGAACCAATCACAGCCACTCGCAACCACCGCAACCACTTGAGACCACTCGCAACCACTCGCAATGACTTTCAGTCACTCGCAACCACTCGCAACCACTCAGAACCACGTGCAACCACTCCCAACCACTCGCGACCACTCGCAACCACTCCCAACCACTGGCAACCACTCACAACCACGCAAAACCACTCGCAACCACGCACAACCACTCGTAACCACTCGCAACCACTGGCAACCACTAACAACCACTCACAACCACCCGCAGCCACTCGCAACCACTGGCAACTACTCACAAACACTCGCAACCACTTGCAACCACTCGCAACCATTCGCAACCACTCGGAACCATTCGCAATCAATTGCAACGACTCGTAACCACTCGCATCCTCTCGCAACCACTTGCAACCGCTTGCAGCCTCTCGTAACCACTCGGAACCACTTGCAACCACTTGCAACCACTTGCGACCACTCGCAACCACTCACAATCACTAACATCCATTCGCAACCACTGGAAACTACTTGCAACCAAACACAACCACTCACAACCACTCGCAACCACTTGCAACCACTAGCAACTATTTGCAACCACTCGCAACCAATTGCAACCATTCGTAACCACTCGCAACCATTTGCAACCACTCGCAACCACTCGCAACTACTCACAACCAATTGCAACCACTCACAATCACTCACAACCACTTGAAATAACTCGTTATCACCTGTAATCACTCATAACCACTCGCAACAACTCGCAACCACCTGTAACCACTTGCAACCACTCACAACCAATTGCAATCACTCGCAATCACTCGTAACCACTCACAACCACTCCCAACCACTTGCAACTACTCACAACCACTCAAAATCACTCGTAACCACTTGCAACCACTCACAACCACTCGCAACCACTTGTGAACACTTGCAACCAGACGCAACCACTTGTAACCACTCGCAAGCACTCGCAACCACTCCAAACCACTTCAACCAAGTGCAACCACTCGCAACCACTTGCAACCACTCGCAGCCACACCCAAGCACTCACACCCACTCTCAACCACTTGAAACCCATCGCAACCACTCACAACCACTCGCAACCACTCGCAACCACTTGAAACCACTCGCAAGAACTTGCAACCACTTGCAACCACTTGCAACCACTCGCAATCACTTGCATCCGTTCGCAACCTTTTGCAACCACTTGCAACCACACAAAACCACTGACAACCACTCGAAAACACTTGTAACCACTTGCAAACACTCACAACCACGTGCAACCAGTCGCAACCACTCGCAACCACTCGCAATCACTCGCAATCACTCACAACAACTCACAGCCAATCACAACCACTCGCAACCACTCACAACCACTCACAACCACACACAACCCCTCGTAAGAACTCGCAACCACGCGCAACCACTCGCAACCACTCATAACCACCAACAACCACGCACAACCACTCGCAAGCACTCACAACCACTCATAACCACTCGCAACCACTTCTAAACACTCGCAACCACAAGCAATCACTCGCAACCACTCGAAACCACTCGTAAACAATAACAACCACTCGCAGCCACTTGCAACCACTTGCAACCACTCGCAACCACCCACAACCACTCGCAACTACTCGCATTAACTTGCAACCACTCACAACCTCTTGCAACCACTTACAATTACTCGTAACCACTCACAACAACTCACAACCACATACAACCACTCGTAACTAATGGTAGCCACTCGCAACCACTCATAATCACTTACAACCACTTGCAACCACTCAAAACCTCTCCACAACCACTCGCAACCACTCGCAACCACTCGCAATCACTTGCAATCACTCATAACCACTTGCAACCACTTGCAACCACTCGTAACCACTCGCAAACACTTTCAACCACTCGCAATCACTTGCAACCACTCGCAACCACTAGCAACCACTTGCTATCACTTGCAATCAGTTGCAACCTCTGGAAACCATTTATAACCAGTTTCAACCACTTGCAACCACTCACAATCACTTGGAACAACTCGCAACCACTCGCAACACCTTTCATCTACTTACAACCAATCCCAACCACTCCCAACCACTCGCAACCATTCCCAACAACTCACACTCACTCGCAACCACTCGCAACCACTCACAATCACTCGCAACCAATCAAAACCAGTCACGACCACTTCCAACCACTTGCAACCACTTGCAACAACTCGCAACCACTCGCAACCACTCGCAATCACTTGGAAAAACTCGCAACCACTAGAACCCACTCGCAACCTCTCACAACCAATCACAACCACTCGCAACCACACGCAATCACTCGGAAACACTCGCAACCACTCGCAACCACACGCAACCACTCACAACCACTCGCAACTACTTGCAACCACTCACAACCACTCGGAACCACTCGTAACCACTTGCAACCACTCCCAATCACTTGCAATCACTCCCAACCACTAACAACCACTCGCAACCACTCACAACCACTTGCAACCACTTGCATTCATTTGCAATCACTCACAATTGCTTGCAAGCACTCACAACCACTCGCTAGCAATCGCAACCACTCGTTACCACTCGCAACCACTCAGAACCACTCGCAACCACTCGCAACCACTCACAACCACTCGCAACCACTCGCAACCACTCACAGCCACTCGCAACTACTTGCAACCAATCACAACCACTCGCAACCAGTCCGAACCACTCACAGTCTCTTGCATCCGCTCGCAACCCATCGCAACTACATGCAACCACACAAAACCACTCACAACCACTCACAACCACTTGTAACCGCTTGCAGCCACTCGCAACTACTTGAATTATTCACAACCACTCCCAACCATTCACAACCACACGCACCAACCTGCAACCACTCACAACCACTCGCAACCACTCGCAACCACTCGCAAGCACACGTAATCACTTGCATCAACTTGCAACCACTTGCAAGCACACACAATCACTCACAACCACTCACAGCCAATTGAAACCACTTGCAACCACTCGCAACCACTCGCAACCACCCGCAACCACTCACAACCACTCGCAACCACACTCAATCACTCCCAACCACTTGCAACCACTCACAACCACTCACAACCACTCACAACCACTTGAAATTACTTGAAAACACTCACTACCACTCGCAACAACTCGCAACAAACTGTAAGCACTCGCAACCACTCGCAACTACTCGCAATCACTCGCAACCACTCACAGCCACTCATCACCACTCGCAACCACTCACAACCCCTCCTAACCACTAGCAGCCATTCGTAACCATTTGTAACCGCTTGCAACCACTCGCAACCACTCGGAACCTCTCACAACCACTCGCAACCACACACAACCACTCAAAACCAATTGCAACCAATCATAAACACTCGCAACCACTTGCAACCACTCGCAACCACTCGGAACCACTCACAACCACTCGCAACAACTCGCAACAACCTGTAAGCACTCGCAACCACTCGCAACTACTCGCAACCACTCGCAACCACTCCCAATCACTTGCAATCACTCGTTACCACTCGCAACAACTCGCAACAACCTGTAAGCACTCGCAACCACTCGCAACTACTCGCAACCACTCGCAACCACTCGGAACCTCTCACAACCACTCGCAACCACACACAACCACTCAAAACCAATTGCAACCAATCATAAACACTCGCAACCACTTGCAACCACTTGCAACCACTTGCAGCCACTCGCAAAGGCTGGCATCCACTCGCAACCACTTGCAACCACTCTCAATCACTTGTAACCACTTGCAACCACTTGCAACCACTAGCAACTTCTCGCAACCACTTGCAACCACCCGCAACCACTCGCAACCACTCTCAACCATTCGGAGTAATTTGCAACCACTCGCAACCACACACAACCACTTGCAACCACTTGCAACCCCTCGCAACCACTCAAAGCCACATGCAGCCACTCATAACCACTCACAACCACTTGCAACCACTCCAACCACTCGCAACTACTCATGTCCACTCGCAACCACTCGCAACCACTCCCAATCACTTGCAATCACTCGTTACCACTCGCAACAACTCGCAACCACTCGCAATCACTTACAATCACTCGCAACCACTGGCAACCACTCGCAATCACTTGCAAACACTCACAACCATTTGTAACCACTCATTACCACTGGCATCTACTCGCAACCAATTGCAACCACTCATAACCACTTGTAGCCACTCACAACCAATCGCAGCCACTCGCAACCACTCGCAACCACTTGCAACCACTCGCAACCACTCACAACCACT
>SZWC01004665.1:58065-74653 GCA_023375785.1 Penium margaritaceum | reverse complement strand
TTGCAACCACTCATAACCACTAGCAACCACTCGCAACCACTTGCAACCACTAGCAACCACTCGCAACCACTCGCAACCACTCGCAACCACTCGCAACCAGTCGCAACAATTTGTAATAACTCGCAACCACTCGCAACCACATATAACCACTTGCAACCACTCGCAACCACTCAAGGCCACTTGCTACCACTCATACTCACTGGCAACCACTTGTAACCACTCTCAACCACTAGCAACTACTCGTAGCCAGTCGCAACCACTTGCAACCACTCGCAACCACTCGCAATCACTTGCAATCACTCGTAACCACTCGCAGCTACTCGCAACCACTCGCAACCACTAGCAACAACTCGCAACCACTCGCAATCCCTTGCAACCAATCGCAACCACTCGCAACTACTCGCAATCACTTGCAATCAATTGCAACCACTCACAACCATTTGTAACCATTTATTACCACTCGCATCCACTCGCAACCACTCGCAACCACCCGTAACCACTCGTAACTACTGGGAACCATTCCCGGCCATTCGCAACCACTCCCAACCACTTGCTACCACTCGCAACCACTCCCAACCACTTGCAAGCACTCACAAGCACTAGAAAACACTCGCAGCGATTCGCAACCACACGTTACCACTCGCATCCATGCGGAACCACTCGCAACCACTCGCAACCAATCACAATCACTATTAATCACTCGCAACCACTCGTAACCACACGCAACCACTTGCAACCACTCGCAACCACTCCTAAACACTCAAACCACTTGTAACCACTTTTAACCACTTGCAATTGCTCGCAATCACTCGTAACCACTTGCAACCACTCACAACCTCTCACAAGCAATCCCAACAACTTCCAACCACTTGCAACCACTCGCAACCACTTGCAGCCACTCGCAACCACTCGCAACCACTCGCAACCACTTGCAAAGACTCACATCCACTCGCAACTACTCACAACCCCTCCAAACCACTCGCAACCACTCGTAACCACGCGCAACAACTCGTAATCACCCACAACCACGTGAAACCACTCACAACCATTCACAACCACTCGCAACCACTTGCAACCATTTGCAAACACTTGTAACCACACACAACCACTCGCAACCACTTGTAACCCCTCGCAAACACTCGCAACCACTCGCAACAACTTGCAAACACTTGCAACCACTCGCAACCACTTGCAAGCACTCGCAACCACTTTCAACCACTCAAAACCACTCGCAACCACTTACAACCACTCGCATCCACTCGCAACCACTCCCAGCCACTCGCAACCACTTGCAACCACTTGCAACCATTCGCAACCACGCGCAATCACTTGCATCCACTCCCAACCACTCGCAATGACTTGAAACCACACAAAACCACTCGCAACCACTCCCAACCACTTGCAACCACTCGCAACCACCCGTAACCACTCGCAACCACCCGTAACCATTCGCAACCACTCGCAACCACACGCAACCACTCGTAACTATTTGCAACCACTCATAAACACTCGCTACTACTTGCAACCACTTGGAACATCTCACAACCACATGCAACCACGCGCAACCACTCGCCATAACTTGCAGTTATGAGCAACCACTCACAACCTATCACAACCACTCACAACCACTCGTAACCACTCGCAATCAATCACAACCACTAACAACCACTCACAACCACTCGCAACCTCACGCAACCCCTGGCAACAACTCGCAACCACTCGCAACCACTCGCAACCACTTGTAACCACTCGCAACCACGCGCAACCACTCGCAACCACTCACAATAACTTGTGAACACTCACAACCACACGCAACCACTCACAACCACTTGTAAATTCTCGCTACCACACGCAACCACTCGGAACCACTCGCAACCACTCGTAAACATTCACAACCACTCGCAACCACTTGCAACCACTTGCAACCACTCGCAACCACTCGCAACCACTCGCAACCACTCGCAACCACTCAGAACTACTCTCAACTACTCGCAACCACATGTAACCACTCGCAACCACCCACAACCACTCGCAACCACTTGCAACCACTTGCAACCACTCGCAACCACTTGCAACCACTCACAACAAATCCTGACCACTCGCAACCAATCGCAACCACACACAAGCACTCGCAACCAGTCACAACCACTCCCAACCACTCGCAACCACTCAAAACCACTGACAACCACCCATAACAACTCGCTACCACTCCGCAACCACTCGAAACAACTCGCAACCACTTCCGATCACTCATAACCACTCGCAACCACTTGCTATCATTTGTAACCACTCGCAACCACTCGCAATCACTTGCAACCACTCCCAACCACTAGCAACCACTCGCAATCACTTGCAATCACTTGCAACCACTCGCAACCATTGGTAACCAGTTACCACCACTCCCATTCAATCGCAACCACTTGCAACCACTCGCAATCACTCGCAACCACTCGCAACCACTTGCAACCATTCGCAACCACTCGCACTCACTCGAAACCACTCGGAACCACTCACAACCACTCGCAATTGCTCGAAACCACTGGAAACCAGTCCCAACCACTTGCAACCACTCGGAACCACTCGCAATCACTTTGAAACAGTCGCAACCAGTCGCAAGAGTTTGTAACCACTAACATCCACTCGCAACCACTCGCAACCACTTGCAACCACTCACAACCACTTGCAACCACTCACAACCACTCGCAACCACTCGCAACCACTCCAAACAACCCACAACCAATCACAACCACTCGCAACCACTCGCAACCCCTCGTGGCAACCCGCAAACACTTGTTACCACTCGGAACCAAGTGAAACCATGCGCAACCACTCACAACCACTCGCAACAACTCGTAACCACTTGCAAGCACTTGCAACCACACGCAACCACTCGCAACCACTCGCAACCACTCGCAACCACTCGCAACTACTCGCAACCCCTCGCAACCACTCGCAACCACGCGCAACCACTCGCAACCACGCGCAACCACTCGCAACCACGCGCAACCACTCGCAACCACGCGCAACCACTCGCAACCACGCGCAACCACTCGCAACCACGCGCAACCACTCGCAACCACGCGCAACCACTCGCAACCACGCGCAACCACTCGCAACCACGCGCAACCACTCGCAACCACGCGCAACCACTCGCAACCACGCGCAACCACTCGCAACCACGCGCAACCACTCGCAACCACGCGCAACCACTCGCAACCACGCGCAACCACTCGCAACCACGCGCAACCACTCGCAACCACGCGCAACCACTCGCAACCACGCGCAACCACTCGCAACCACGCGCAACCACTCGCAACCACGCGCAACCACTCGCAACCACGCGCAACCACTCGCAACCACGCGCAACCACTCGCAACCACGCGCAACCACTCGCAACCACGCGCAACCACTCGCAACCACGCGCAACCACTCGCAACCACGCGCAACCACTCGCAACCACGCGCAACCACTCGCAACCACGCGCAACCACTCGCAACCACGCGCAACCACTCGCAACCGCTCGCAACCACTCGGAACCACTCGCAACCACTTACCACTACTCGCAACCACTCTCAACCATGCGTAACCACTCGCAACCACCTGAAACCACTCGCAACCACTCACAACCACTCGCAACCACTCGCAACCAGATGCAAACACTTGCAACCAGACGCAACCACTCGCAACCACTCGTAACCACTCGCAAACACTCGCAATCACTTACAATCACTCGCAACCACTTGCAACCACTCGCAACCACTCGCAACTACTCGCAACCACTTGCAACCTCTCCCAACCAATCGCAACCACTCACACCACTCGCAACCATACACAACGACTCGTAACCATTTGCAACCACTCGCATCTGATCGCAATCACTTGCAACCACTCGCAACCACTCGCAACCACTCACAACGAGTTGCAGCCACTCAAAACCACTTGCAACCACTTGCAACCACTCGCAATCACTTGCAATCACTCGAAACCAATTGCAACAATTCCCAACCACTCGCAACCACTCGCAACCACTCCCAACCACTGGCAACTACTCGCAACCACTCGCAACCATGCGGAACCACTCGCAACAACCGAAAACCACTCGTAACTACTCGCAACCACTCACAACCACTTGTAACCACTCACAACCACCCGTAACCACTTGCAACCACCCGAACCACTCACAAACACTCGCACCCACTCGCAACCACTCGCAACCACTCGCAACCACCCGCAACCACTTGCAGCCATTCGTAACCACTCGCAACCACTCGCATCCACTCGCAACCAGTCGCAACCGTTCGCAATCACTCCCAATCACTTGCATCCACTCGCAACCACTCGTAACTACTGGCAACCACATACAACCACTCACATCCATTCGCAACCACTGGTAATCACTTGCAACTACTCGCAAGCACTCGCAACCAATAACAACCATTCGCAACCACTCGCAACCACTTGCAACCACTCACAACAACTCGTAACCTCTTGCAAGCACTCGCAAGCAATGGCAAGCACTCGCAACCACTCGCAACCACCACCTACTACTCACAACCACTCGCAACCACTCGCAACCACTTGCAACCACTCACAACAACTCGTAACCTCTTGCAAGCACTCGCAAGCAATGGCAAGCACTCGCAACCACTCGCAACCACTTGTTACTACTCACAACCACTTGCAACCACTCACAACCCCTCACAACAACTCGCAACGACTCGTAATCACTCGCAATCACTCACAAGAACTCGTAACCAGTGGCAATCACTCGCAACCACTCACAATCAATCACAACCACTCACAACTACTCACAACTTCACAATGTCACTTACAACCACTTGTAACCACTCACAACCACTCGCAACTACTCACAATCCCTTGCAACCACTCGCAACCACTCAAAACCACTCAAAACCACTCGCAACCACCTGAAAGCACTCGCAACCACTCACAACCACTCGCAAACAATTGCAAACACTTGCAAATACATGCAACCACTCGCAAACACTCCCAACCACTTGCAACCACGTGCAACCACTCGCAATCACTCCCAACCACTCCCAACCACTCGCAACCACTCTCAACCACTCGAAACCACTTGCAACCACTTAAAACAACTCGCAACCACTCACAATCACTCGCAAGAACTAACAACCACTTCCAACCACTTGCAACCACTCGCAATCACTTGCATCCATTCGCAACCAGTCGCAACCACACGCAACAACACAAAGCCACTCACAACCACACGCAACCACTTGTAACCACTTGCAACCACTTGCAACCACTTGCAACCACTCGCAACCACTCGCAACCACTCGCAACCACTCGTAACTTCTTGCAACCACTCATAACCACTCGCTACCACTTGGGACCACTTGGAACCACTCGCAGCCACGTGCAACCACTTGCAACCACTCGCAACTACTCGCAATCACTTGCAATCACCCGCAACCACTCACAACCAATCACAACCATTAGCAACCACTCGCAACCAATCACAATCACTCGCAACCACTTACAACCGCGCGCAACCACTCACAACCACTCGCAACAACGCACAACCAATCACAACCACTCACATCCACTCGCAATCACACCCAACCACTTGCAACCATTTGTAACGACTCGCAACTACTCGCAACCCCTCACAACCACAGGAAACCACTCAAAACCATTCATAACCACAAGCAACCATGTGAAACTACTCACAACAACTCACAAGAACTCACAACAACTCGCATCCACTCGCAACACCTTGAAAACTATCGAAAACAGTTGCAACCACTCGCAACCACTTGCAACCATTTGCAACCACTCGCAACCACTCGCAACCACTCGCAACCACTCGCAACCACTCACAAAAACTCTCAACCAGTCGAAACCACTTGCAACCACTAAAAACCACACACAACCACTCACAACCACTCGCAACCACTTGCAAGCACTCGCAACCACTTGCAACCACTCACAACCACTCGCAACCACTCGCAACTACTCGCAACCACTCGCAACCACGCACAGCAACTCGCAACCACTCGCAACCCCTCGCAACCACTCGCAACCACGCACAGCAACTCGCAACCACTCGCAACCCCTCGCAACCACTCGCAACCACGCACAGCAACTCGCAACCACTCGCAACCCCTCGCAACCACTCGCAACCACGCACAGCAACTCGCAACCACTCGCAACCCCTCGCAACCACTCGCAACCACGCACAGCAACTCGCAACCACTCGCAACCCCTCGCAACCACTCGCAACCACGCACAGCAACTCGCAACCACTCGCAACCCCTCGCAACCACTCGCAACCACGCACAGCAACTCGCAACCACTCGCAACCCCTCGCAACCACTCGCAACCACGCACAGCAACTCGCAACCACTCGCAACCCCTCGCAACCACTCGCAACCACGCACAGCAACTCGCAACCACTCGCAACCCCTCGCAACCACTCGCAACCACTCACAAAAACTCTCAACCAGTCGAAACCACTTGCAACCACTAAAAACCACACACAACCACTCACAACCACTCGCAACCACTTGCAAGCACTCGCAACCACTTGCAACCACTCACAGTCACTTGCATGCACTCGCAACCACTGGCAATCATTTGCAACCACACAAACCACTCAAAACCACTCACAACCACTTGAGACCACTTGCAACCACTCGCAACCAATTGCAACCACTTGCAACCACTCGCAATCACTTGCAACCACACCCAACCACTCGAAACTACTTGCGACTACTCGTAACCACTCGCTACCACTTACAACCACAAGAACCACTCGCAACCACGTGCAACCACACGCAACCACTTGCAACCACTTGCACTCACTTGCAATCACTCGCAACCACTCACAACCAATCATAACCACTTGCAGCCACTCGCAACCACTCACAATCAGTCGCAACCACTCACAACCACTCGCAACCACTCGCAACCCCTTGCAAGAACTCGCAACCACTCGCAACCACTTGTAAACACTCGCAAATACACACAACCACTCGCAACCACTCGCAACCACTCATTAACACTCGCAACCACTTGCAATCACTTGCAACCACTCGCAACGACTCGGAAGCACTCGCAACCACTCGCAACCACATGCAAACACTCGCAACCACTTGCAACCATTCAAAACCACTCGTAACCACTTGCAACCACTCACAACCACTCGCAACCACTCGCAACTACTTGTAACCACTCCGTAACCACTCGCAACTACTCGAAACCACTCACAATCACATGCAATCACTTGTAACCACGCGCAACCACTCGCACTCACTGGTAACGACTCTCAACCATTCGCAACCACTCGCAATCACTTGCAACCTTCCCCAACCACTGGCAAAAAGTTGCAATCACTTGCAATCACTTGTAACCAATCGTAACCATTTGTAACCACTTACAACCAATTGCAACCACTCACAACCACTTGCAACCACTCGCAACCACTTGCAATCATTCACAACCAATCGCACTAACTCGCAACCACTCACAAGCACTCACAACCACTTTCAATCACTTCCAACCACTTGCAACCCATCGCAACCACTTGCAACCACTCAAACCCACTCGCAACCACTCGCAATCCCTTGCAATCACTCGCAACCACTCGCAAGGATTTGTAACCACTAAAACCCACTCGCAACCACTCGAAACCACTCACAACCACTCGCATCCACTCGCAACCACTCGCAACCACTCCCAACCACTCACAAGCACTGGCAACCACTCGCAACGCTCGCAACCACTCGCAACCACTCAAAACCAGTCGCAACTACTTGCAACCACTCACAACCACTCCGAACCACTCGCAACCACTTGCAACCACTTGCAATCACTTGCAGCCACTCGCAACCATTATCAACCAACCGCAAACACTCACAACCACTTGCAACCACTCGCAACCACTCGCAATCACTCGCAACCACTCACAACCATCCACAACCACTCACAACCACTCGCAACCCCTGGCAACCACTCGCAACAACTTGCAACCACTCACAACCACTCAAAAAACTCACAATCACGAGCAACCAGTAGCCACCACTCGCAATCACTCACAACCACTTGCAACCACTTGCAAACACTCGCAATCACTCGCAACCACTTGCAACCACGCGCAACCATTCACATCCACTTGCAAACACTCGCAACTACTTGCAACACCTCGATACCACTTTCAACCACTCGTAACTTCTCGTAACCACTCGTAACCACTCGCAACCACTTGCAATCCCTCATAACCACTTACAACCACTCGCAACTACTTGCATCCACTCGCAACCACTCACAACCACTCGCAACCAATTGCAACCACTCACAATAACTTCCAATCACTCACAACCACTCACAACAAATTGAAACCACTTATAACCAGTTGCAACCACTCGTGACTACTTGCAATAACTCACAATTACTTGCAACAACTCACAACCACTCATAACCACACGCAACCACTCCCAACCACCCGAAATCACTTGCAACCACTCGCGACCACTCACAACCACTCACAACCACTCGCAAACACTCGCAACCACTCGCAACCAATCGTAACCACTAATAACCACTCATAACTGCTCAAAACCACTTCCAAACACTTGCAACCACGCGCAACCACTCCTAACCACTCGCAAATACTCGTAACCACTTGCAAACACACGCAACCACTCACAACCACTTTCAACCACTCGCAACCACTCGCAACCACTCGCAACCACTTGCAACCACTCCCAACCACTTGGAACCACTTGCAATCACTTGCATCCACTTGCAACCACACACAACCACTTGCAACCACACAGTACCACCCACAACCACTAGCATATACTTACAACCACTTGCAACCATTCACAACCACTTGCAACCACTCGCAACTACACGCAACCACTCGTAACTACTTGCAACCAATTGTAACCACTCACTGCCACTTGAAACCATTTGCAACCACTCGGAACCACTGGAAACCACTCGTTACCACACGCAACCACTCGCACCCACTTGCAACCACTCGCAACCACCCAAACCACTCGTAACCACGCACAACCACTCGCAACAACTTGCAACTACTTGCAACCACGTGAAACCCCTCGAAAGCAATCGCAACCACTCGCAACCACTCGCAACCAATCGCAACCGCACGCAACAACCCGCAACCACTTGCAACCACTCACAACCACTCGCAATCACTTGCAATCACTCGCAACCACTCACAACCATTTGTAACCACTCACAACCACTTGCAAACCACTCACAACCACTTAAAACCACTTGAAAACACTCGCAACCGCTAGCAACCACTTGCAACCACTCACAACCACTCGCAAGCACTTGCAATCACTCGCAACCATTTCTAACCATTCAAAACCACACAAAACCACTCGCAACCACTCACAACCACTCGCAACCACTGGTAAGTACTAGCAACCACTCGTAACCACTCGCAACCACTCCGAGCCGCTCGCAACCACTCACAACCACTAGCCACCACTCCCAACCATGCGCAACCGATCAAAACCACAAACATGCAACCACTCGCAACCAGTCGCATCCACATGCAACCACTCACAACCACCCACAACCACTCACAACCACTCACAATCACTCAAAAACACAAGCCACCACTCGCAACCACTCGCAACTACTACCAACCACTCGCAAGCACTCGCAACCACTCGCAACCACTCACAACTTCTTGCAACCACTCGCAGTCACTCGCAACCACTCGTAACCACTCGCAACTACTCGCAACCACTCGCAACCACTTGCAACCACTCGGAAGCACTCACAACTACTTGCAACCACACAAACCACTCACAACCACTTGCAACGACTTGCAACCACTTGCAACCACTCACAACAACTCGCAACTTTACACAACCACTCGCAACCATTTGCAGCCACTCCCAACCGCTCACAACCACTCGCAACCACTTGCAACCACTCGCAACCACTTGCAACCACTCGCAACCACTTGCAACCACTCGCAACCACTTGCAACCACTCGCAACCACTTGCAACCACTCGCAACCACTTGCAACCACTCGCAACCACTTGCAACCACTCGCAACCACTTGCAACCACTCGCAACCACTTGCAACCACTCGCAACCACTTGCAACCACTCGGAAGCACTCACAACTACTTGCAACCACACAAACCACTCACAACCACTTGCAACGACTTGCAACCACTTGCAACCACTCACAACAACTCGCAACTTTACACAACCACTCGCAACCATTTGCAGCCACTCCCAACCACTCACAACCACTCGCAACCACTTGCAACCATTCGCAACCACTCACATTCACTTGCATCAACTCGCAACCACTTGCAAGCACACACAACTACTCACAACCACTCGCAACCAATTGCAACCACTTGCAACCACTCAAAACAACTCACAACCACTCACTACCACTCACAACCCCTCGAAACCACTCACAACCACTTGCAACCACTCGCAACTTCTCATTACCACTCGTAACCATGTACAACTACTCCCCACCATTTGCAACCACATGCAACCACTCGCAACCACTTGCAAACACTCACAACCACTCGCAACCACTCACAACCACTCGTGACCACTTGCAAACAATCGCAAGCACTTGCAAGCACTCGCAACTACTTGCAACCACTCGTAACCACTTGTAACCACTCGCATCAATTTGCAACCGCTCACAACCACTTGCAATCACTTGCAATCACTCGCAACCGCTCCCAACCACTCGCAAACTCTTGCAACCACTCGGAACCACTCGCAACCACTTGCAACTTCTCCCACCTACGGGAAACCACTAGCAACCACATGGAATCTTTCGCAACCACGCACAACCACTTGCCCAATTGCAACCACTTGCAACCACTTGCAACCACTCAAAACCACCCGCAACCACCCGCAACCATTTGCAACAACTCACAAACACTTGCAACCACTCGCAATCACTCACAATCACTGAAAACCACTCCAAACCACTTGAAACCACTCGCAACCACTCGCAATCACTCACAACCACACGCAACCACTCACAGCCACTCGGAACCACTTGCAACCACTCGTAACCATTCGCAACCAATCGCAACCACTTGCAAGCACTCGCAAATCACTTGCATCCACTGGCAACCACTCAGACCTACTCGCAACCACACAAAACTACTCACAACCAATTGCAACTTCTCGCAACCACTTGGAACCACTCGCAACCCCACACAACCACTTGTAACCACTTGCAACAACTGGCAACCACTTGCATCCACTCGCAACCACTCGCAACCACTCCTAACCAATCGCAACCACTCGCAACCACTCGCAACCACTCGCAAGCAATGGCAATCACTTGCATCAACTCTCAACAACTTCCAAGTACACTCAAATACTCACAACCACTCGCAACCAATTTCAACCACTTGGAACCAATCATAACCACTCGCAAGCACTCGCAACCACTCACAAGCATTTGCAACCCCACTCAATCACTCCCAACCACTTGCAACTACTCGTTACCACTTACAACAACTCACAACCACTCAAAACCACTCACAACCACTCGCAACCATCTGTAACCACTTGCAATCACTCGCAACCACTAACAACCACTCACAACAACTTGCAACCTCTTGCAACCACTCACAATCACTCGCAACCACTTGCAACCACTTGCAATCCCTCGAGACTACTCACAACCCCTCGGAATCAATCGCAACCACACACAACCACTCGTTACCACTCACAACCACGTGCAACCACTCACAACTACTCACAACCACTCCCAACAACACGCAACCACTTGAAAACACCCGTAACCACTCGCAACCACACGCAACCACCCGCAACCACTTGCAACCACTCGCAACTATTGTCAACCATTCCCAACCACTTGCAACCACTTGCAACGCCTCACAACCACTCGCAACCACTTGCAACCACTCACAACCACTCGCAACCACTCACAACCATTCACAACCACTCGTAACCACTCGCAACCACTCGTAACCACACACAACCATTTGAAACCACTCGCAAGCACTGGCAACCACTCAAACTTACTTGCAACCATTCATATCCACTCGCAACCACTTGCAAGTACTCGTAACCACTTGCATCTACTCGTAACCACTCACAACAAATCGCAACCACTCGCAACCTTGCAATCACTTACAATCACTCGTAACCACTCGCAACCACTTGCAACCACTCGTAACCAGTCGTAACCGCTCGCAGCCAATCGCAACCATTCACAACCACTTGCAACCACTCCCGACCACTCGTAAGCACTCGCAAGCACTCGCAAGCACTCGCAAGCACTCGCAACCACTTGCAACTACTCACAACCACTTGCAACCACCCACAACCACTTACAACCACTCGCAACTATTGGCAATCACTTGCAATCACTCACTACCACTCGCAACCACTGGCAACGACCCGTAACCACTCGCAACCACTCACAACCACTCCCACTCACTGGCAATCACTTGCAACTACTCAAAACCACTCTCAACCACTTGCAACCACTCACAACCACTCGCAATCACTCGCAACCACTTGCAACCACTCACAACCACTCGCAACTACTCGCAACCCCTTGCAACCACTCGAGACAACTCGCAATCATTCGTAATCACTCGTAACCACGTGAAACTACTCGCAACCACTCACAACCACTCCCACCCACTCGCAATCACTTGCAACTACTCACAACCACTTGCAACCACCCACAACCACTTACAACCACTCGCAACTATTGGCAATCACTTGCAATCACTCACTACCACTCGCAACCACTGGCAACGACCCGTAACCACTCGCAACCACTCACAACCACTCCCACTCACTGGCAATCACTTGCAACTACTCACAACCACTCTCAACCACTTGCAACCACTCACAACCACTCGCAATCACTCGCAACCACTTGCAACCACTCACAACCACTCGCAACTACTCGCAACCCCTTGCAACCACTCGAGACAACTCGCAATCATTCGTAATCACTCGTAACCACGTGAAACTACTCGCAACCACTCACAACCACTCACAACCACTCGCAACCACTTGTAACCACTCACAAACACTCGCAACCACTCACAACTACTTGCAACCACTTGCAGCCACTCGCAACCACTCGCAACCACTCGCAACCACTCTCAACCACTCGAAACCACTCGCAACCACTCGCAACCACTTGCAACCACTTGCAACCACTTGCAACCACTCACAATCACTTGCATCCACTTGCAACTACTCGCAACCACTTGTAACCACACAAAACCACTGAAAATCACTCGCAAACACTCGTAACTACTTGCAACTACTCGTAACCACTCACTATCGCTTGCAACCATGAGAACCACTCGCAACCACGTGCAACCACTTGCAACCATTCGCAACCACTCGCAATCACTGTCAATCACTCGCAACCACTCACAACCAATCAGAACCATTTGCAACCACTCGCAACCACTCACAATAACTCGCAACCACTCACAACCAATCAAGACCACTCGCAACCACTCGAAATCCCTTGCAACAACCCGCAACCACTCGCAACCACTCCCAACCACTCGTAACCACTCGCAACCATGCGCAACACCTCGCAACCACTATCAACCACTCGCAACCACTCGCAACCACTCGCAACAACTTGTAAACACTCGCAACCACACGCAACCACTCGCAACCACTTGCAACCACTCGCAAGCACTCGCAACCACTTGCAACCACTCGCAACCACTCACAACCACTCTCAACCACTCGCAACCACTTTCAAGCACTCACAACCACTCGCAACAACTCGCAACCACTTGCAACCACTTGCAACCACTCGCAACTACTTGAAACCACTCACAACCACTCGTAACCACTCGCAACCACACACAACCATTCGCAACCAACTGCAACCACTTGCAACCAATTGCAACCACTCAAAACCACACGCAACTACTAATAGCCTCTCCCAACCACTTCCAACCACTTAAAACCACTCACAACTACTCGTAACTACTCTGCAACCACTTGTAACTGCTCGAAACCACTCGCCATCAGTTACAATCACTCATAACCACTCGCAACCACTCGCAACCACTCGTAACCACTCGCAACCACTCTTAACCACTCGCAATCATTTGCAAACACGTGCAACCACTGGCAACAAATTTCAATCCATTGCAATCACTTGCAACCACACGCAACCACTCGCAACCACTTACAACCACTCAGAGTCACTTGCAACCACTGGCAATTACTCGTAACGACTTGCAACCACTTGCAACCACTTCAAACCACTTGCAACCACTCGGAACCACTCGCATACACTCGCAATCAATCGCAAGTACTCAAAACAAATCACAACCACTTGCAGCCACTCACAACCACATGCAATCGCTTACAACCACTCGCAACAACTCACAACCACTCGCAACCACTCACACCCACTTGCAACGACTTGGAAATACTCGGAACCACTCGCAACCACTGGCAGCCACTGGAAATCACTCACAAACACTCGCAACCACTCACAAGAACTCACAACCATTTGCACCCATTTGCAACCACTCGCAACCACTTGCAACCACTCGTAACCACTTGCAACCACTCACAACCACTTCCAACCATTTAACGCCACTCACAACTACTCACAACTACTGGCACCCGCTTGCAACCACTTGCAACCACTTACAACCACTCGCAATCACTCGAAAGCACTTGCAACCATATACAACCCCACGCAACCACTGGCAACCACTTGCAACTACTCACAACCACTCATAACCACTCGCAACCTTCGCAACCACTCACAATCACTCGCAACCACTTGCAAGCACTCGCAGCCACTCAAAACCATTCAGAAAAAAATCACAACCACTCGTAACCACTTGCAACCACTGGCAACCACTCGCAACTACTCGTAACTTATTGCAACCAATTGCAATCACTCGCACGCACTTGCATCCACTCACAACCACTCGCAACAACTTGCAACCACACAAAACCACTCACAACCACTCGCAACCACTTGCAACCACTTGCAACCACTCATAACCACTCACAACTTCTAGCAGCCACTCGCAACCGCGGGCAACCACTCGCAACCATTTGCAACCACTTGCAACCATTCGAAACCACTTGCAATAACGTGCATCAACTCGCAACAACGTGCAAGCAAACACTACCACTCACAACCACTTGCGACCAATTATAACCACTTGCAACCACTCACAACCACTCGCAACCACTCCAAACCACTCACAACCACTCGCAACCACTCACAACCACTCGCAACAACACTCAATCACACGTAACCACTCGCAACCACTTGGAACCACTTGCGACTTCTCGCAACCAGTTGCAACCACTCGTAACCACTCACAACCACTCTCAACCACTCGCAACCACTCAAAACCACTCACAACCACTCGCAACCACTTGCAACCACTCCTAACCACTCGCAGCCACTTGCAACCTCTCGCAACCACTCGCAACAACTTGGAATCACTCACAACAACTCNACGTGCATCAACTCGCAACAACGTGCAAGCAAACACTACCACTCACAACCACTTGCGACCAATTATAACCACTTGCAACCACTCACAACCACTCGCAACCACTCCAAACCACTCACAACCACTCGCAACCACTCACAACCACTCGCAACAACACTCAATCACACGTAACCACTTGCAACCACTTGCAACCACTCATAACCGCTCACAACCACTTGGAACCACTTGCAACTTCTCGCAACCAGTTGCAACCACTCTCAACCACTCGCAACCACTCAAAACCACTCACAACCACTCGCAACCACTTGCAACCACTCGTAGCCACTCGCAGCCACTTGCAACCTCTCGCAACCACTCGCAACAACTCGGAATCACTCACAACAACTCGCAACCACTCGCAACTGCTCACAACCACTCGCAATCACTTGCAATCACTCACAGCCACTCGCAACCATTTGTAGCCACTCACAACTATTGGCAACTACTCACAACTACTCGTAACCACTCCCAACCACTTGCAACCACTTGCAACCACTCACAACCACTCGCAAATTCTTGCAGCCACTCGCAACCACTCGCAACCACTTGAAACCAATTTGAAACCAGTCACAATCCATTGCAATCACTTGCAACCACTTGCAACCATTTGTAACCACTCACAACCACTCGCAACGACTCATGACCGATTGCAATCACTCGCAACCATTCGCAGCCACTTACAACCTCTTGCAACCACTCACAACGACTCGCAACCATTCGCAACCACTCGCAACC
Source organism: Penium margaritaceum (assembly GCA_023375785.1). Lineage (NCBI taxonomy): Eukaryota > Viridiplantae > Streptophyta > Zygnematophyceae > Desmidiales > Peniaceae > Penium > Penium margaritaceum. The sequence continues at coordinate 58,355 of SZWC01004665.1, read as the reverse complement.
TCTTGCAATCACTCCCAACCACTCGCAACCACTGGCGACCACTTGCAACCACTCGCAACCACTCGCAATCACTTTCCATCACTCGCAACCACCAATCATTTGTAACAACTCACAACCACTCACAACCACTCGCAATCACTCGCAACCCCTCGCAACCACTCGAGACCACTCGCAACCACTCACAACCACTCATAACCACTAACAACAACTCGCAACCACTTGCAACCACTCACAACCACTCGTAACCACTCACAACCACTCGCAAACACTCGCAACCACTCGTAACCACT
>SZWC01004665.1:14241-55106 GCA_023375785.1 Penium margaritaceum | reverse complement strand
CGAGAGAGAGAGAGAGAGAGAGAGAGAGAGAGAGAGAGAGAGAGAGCGCAAAAGAATCAGTAGGTCATCCACATATACAAGAAGGGAAACTGGAGTGCCGCGAATACTACGGATAAATAGGGAGGGGTCAGACAGACTTTATAGGAACCCTCCAAGGTCTAGTGTTCGGCTGATTTCCCTTTTCCAACATTGTGGTGCCTGTTTCAGTCCGTACAGTGCCTTTAGCAGAAACCAAACTCTGTCTGTCCCGTCAGTGAACCCTGGTGGTTGTTCCACACAAATCTCTTCTTCTACTGGTCCGTTCAGAGAAGCATTCTCGACATCCATTTGGTGTATTTTCCATTCCTCGTGTGCTGCAACCCCTAGCAGCACGCGACCTGACGTTTACTCGCCCACGGGGGCGTAAGTGTCCGGAAAATCCTGCCCTGGTATCTGGTGGAAACCCTTGGCCACTAGACGAGCCTTATATTTCTCAAACAGGCCCTGGACATTCTGTTTGACTTTCAATACCCACTTTAGGTCAATGGCTTTATGCCCGGGGGGAAGAGGCACCAATTGATAAACTTCATGCTCAAGAAGAGCGTTCAGCTCATCAATCATAGCCTTTTCCCACTCTGTTGCATCAGGGCGCCCCCTTGCCTCTTTGACGGTGAGAGGCTCTGGGTGGATGGCCACAGGCTGTGTGGGACCAGCTGTGTAACATAAATGTCTATAATCCTCCCTTGCCACGTTCCGCTGTGAGCGACGGACCGGATCAAGCTGGATAGGACTGTTCTACGCTGGGGTCATACCAGGTGGCGACCCTGAGGAGTCTGCACTGGTGCTTGCAAGATCATCCGGTGTAAGCAAGTCGGTAGGGACCAGTGTGGCCTGGCCCGTGACCTTGTGCTCTCTCGACCGTGGTGCAACCATTTGTTGTGTGGTGGGGACAAAGTTGGGCACACTCACGTACTCAGGGTATCATTAAGGAACAATGAGCACCGGTGCATGCCTGATTCCCTCGAATGCCTTGTATGGCATGTGTTGTAGGAAGGACACATTGCATCTCCCAAGGTCCCAAAACCTCCATGCCTTTGATGCATGAGAGACTCCGACAAAGACACACCATCTGCCTCGTGGACTCAATTCATGGCTACATTGTGGGTCAGTTAACCACACACATGCCATAGTGCCCCACACCCGTGCTGGGCGTAAATCTGCCTTCTGCTTGAACCATCTCTCCCAGGGAGTGATGGTCCTGGGCAGAGGCCATTGAGGAATTATGTTCCATACCCAAGTGATGTACTTGACATCTTCCTCCCAAAAGCCAAAGGTCAGACCTGACTCTGCCAGTAGGGTACAAAGAGCATCACCTAATGTTCTTTGCCATCTCTCAGCCACCCCATTTTGTTGAGGTGTATACGGTGCGGTAGTTTGATGCACAATGCCTCTAGCTTTCAGCTCTGTTTTGAGTGGACCTAGAAATTCTCCACCCCTGTCTTTATGGAGTATGCGCAGAGAGCACCCAGTCTGTCACTCGGCAAGGGGAATACACTCCATGATTGCCCGCTGTGCATCCGCTTTGGTTTTCACCAGGAAAGCCCATCAAAACAACTGTAGTCTTCTGTTAGTGTCAGGATGTACATTGACGCATACTGGACTGAGGAGACCGGCATGGGTCCAGTTAAGTCAGCATGCACCAGCTCAAGTGGTACCTTGCTGACATGTTGTGATAAAGGAAAACTCTTTCATTGTGCCTTTCCTTCCTGACAGTTCATACAGGCAGATGCCTTGAGGCTGTGAGGACAGTCATTTAGGCTCAGTCCATGTGCAGGTTGGTGTTTCAACAGATCGGTGACCAGTTCTGTGTTGATGTGAGCCAGTCTTCTGTGGATGAGCTCAGTGTGCTTTGGGTCTGTTTTGGTCATGATGTGAGTCTGTGCACGGTTGGAGGACAATGGAGGGAACAGGGTTAAGCGGTACAGCATGTCGGCATGCAAGGGTCCATCAGCCAGCAATGCACCGTGTGCATCAAACAGCATGCATTTTTCTGCTTGTGTCAGCGTTGACATGTCCAGTTGGCGATCCAACTGCCCCCCTGACAACAGGTTCACTTTCAGCCGAGGGATATACAAAACCCCAGTCAGCCACATGACCCCTCTCGGTACTTGCAATTCAACTGTCCCAATGCCCTCAACCCTCAGCACCTCCCCTAAGCCCGTCCACACACCTTCAACATCATGAGTGGCATACAGAGACACAAACAACTGGCGATTAGGTGACGTGCGATGTGACGTTGCTGTATCAAACAACCACTTGTGCATGGGTAATATGTGTGACATGGTGATGTGCATGTGCCCAAGGCGCAGACCTGGCTGGGAAGCTGCAGTGGTCTCTGGAGGGAATGGGATGGGCGTAGCCTCCTGCATGTCAGTAGTGTGTGGGGTCACCATGTCGTCGTACACGTGCTGGGCCCACTCTGTGACCAACACCGGAGCCGGAGCAAATGGTGGCATGTGGTGCACGGGCAGCCCATAAGGCCCAGGTTGTGGCATCATCTGCTACAGTGGATGCGGCTGAAGCTGATGCTGAGACGGCAGTCCAAAGGTGGCTGCTGCTATATGATGGTAGGGATGCAGCCCAGGTGGCCCATGTCCACCAAAGTGCTGCATCGCAGGGAACTGTTGCACTGGCTGATGCTGCTGCTATACCTGCCTCTGCTGTTGCTGTGTCTGCTGCTGCTGCTCTTTCTCCATCATCTGCCACTGGAGGAAAGGGCACCTGCGCCAAAAGTGCCCATTCTGGTTGTAGTAGCTGCACCTCTGGTTACCCTGGCTGCATCCACAACTGCGACCACTGCCACCAGACCAGCTACGACCNCATGTCCACCAAAGTGCTGCATCGCAGGGAACTGCTGCACTGGATGATGTTGCTGCTATACTTGCCTCTGCTGTTGCTGTGTCTGCTGCTGCTGCTCTTTCTCCATCATCTGCCACTGGAGGAAAGGGCACCTGCGCCAAAAGTGCCCATTCTGGTTGTAGTAGCTGCACCTCTGGTTACCCTGGCTGCATCCACAACTGCGACCACTGCCACCAGACCAGCTACGACCCCCATAGGTAGATCCACCAAAGGGGGTGAATGTAGTCTGGGTCACCGCAGTAGCAGCGGAAGAGGAGGCCTGGCGTGTATAAGCTGTTGGTGGCGTAGCTGTCACATTGCAAGCCTTGCCCTTAAGTAAATCTTTGTAGTTGCGCAGCTCTTCAAAGACGGAGGCCAGGTTGATGAGCTCAATCTCAGCGAGTGGATGGCAACGGAGTAGATCACTCTGAAACTCCTTGTCCTTCTCGCCGAGGTGGAGAAGCACCACGTCCAGCCATTCAAGGACAGAGTATGAAGCACCCGGACCCAGTATTCGTTGGCAAACATCCATGGCTTCATTCCAGAACTCAGACACTGGTGTGCCTGGTTTGGGGTAGAGATTGCGGATGCGGTCTCTCAGCATTACTACAAGGGTCATGCCCTGTTCTTCCTGACACATGGACAGGTGGCGCCAGGCGTCATGCGGTCGTGATGCCCCACTTCGTGGATCGGAGGGGCCCTCGCCTCTGCCGCCAAAGTGAAAATGGTGCAGGGCGTAGGCCTGTTCATCTGGCAGTGCGCATGTTAATTCATTGAATACACGCAGTAGCATGAGATCACTGCCTGAGGCTGGATGCGGATGAATGTAAAGCTCCTCCAACCCATGCTCTGCTGCCCAGGACAAGAAAACATCCTTCCACGCAAGATAATCTCTCATCCCCAGGTGCGGCGGAGAGAGTTCCTTTTGACCCAGTCCTAGCTGTGCCATTGCGCCTGCCGTAAGGGTGACGTTAGGAGCGTTGCTGTTGCTACCGGCACCTCTGACATTGCCTGCACTACCGGCATCTCCATTCGTCCCTTCTACCTCACTCATGGTGCTTGGGGAGAGGTTCCTGTCGTCTGCCTAGCTCCGCATGGTGCTGGAACGGATCAAGAAAGTTTTGGCAGCAATTTGCCGGGCCCACTTTGAGCCCCGTTATATCCCGAGAGCCCGAAGCTTTATTGGGAAGCCACCAGCGACATCCTAGGGTCATGCAAGTACAATCCCGCCCCCCCAAATCATTTTCCCACCCTTAGACTCACGGTTGGGCACATTGGGGAGGTCCTTAGAGGAACGAGGGGCCATCCTTTGTCGACAGCTCTTTGTTTCAAGCCTCCGCCGTACGTGCAAATCCCTAGTAGGGCTCGTGCGCCCCCTTAGGGTTGGATCGAAGCCTTAGATTTACTTCGCCGCCCTGCTATAGCCCGCCGACCCTAGCTAGCATGGTGGCCTAGTGGCGGCCGCCCCCTTCTTCAGCTCCTACGGTCAGATCTCGACCCCTTCAGGCCTAGAAGAATGCTCTGATACCATGAGAATGCTGTTACGAACAGAATGAAGCAAACGGCGATTGATTTGGTGTATTGTGCAGCAAGCTAGCTCCAAAAACCCTATGTATAATCTCAGTTTTTCGTAACAAGGCAACCCCTTGCTATGGGTGAGACTCGCTAGTCGAGTCTCACCAGTCAGCCGGCGAGCGAGGCTCGCCGGCGCGCGATAGGGTCCGAGGGCAAAATCACTCTATGCCCCAAGAAAGGTGCGACGGCGCCTGTGAAGTCACATCCTACGCCAAATGTTCAGAAACCTAAAATAGACCTACATGCAAGTTGGATTCTAAACTAGGTCGCGCATCATAGTGAGCACAGTATGCCACATGAATCTCAAGGACGTAACTAGGTCTGCAAGTGGGGACAAGCAAGGGCTGACGGCCGGCGGAGTGCATGAGACAGGAGGGTGACGCCGCCACGTGACGGGCTTGGCGAGCGCGTGTCTCCGCTGTTAACGTGGATCGTCGCCGACCGCTGAGCCCTCATGCACTGCACACCCAAGGGCACATGCCCACGAATATAAGAAAAGGAGGGTTATCAAGTGGTACCACCACATCTTTCACTCCTTCTCCATTGCTAGCCTGGCATTCCTTTCCTCTCTATTCCCTTCTCTTGCTCCCCATCTGAGTTTCCATCATGCCAGGATGAGTGGAAACCATGGAAGCATTGCAAGCTGCACTTGGCAAGGCACAAGCAGCTTGTCGCAAAGTAGAGGACGAGTTGCACTAGGGGTGGGAAGCTCAGCATGAAATGGCCACCACCGTGGCGACACTGGTCATAGAGCACTTGCACACCATCCCTACTCTTCTTGTTGTTTCACCTTCGGAGGAGACTACATCTGCTGACTCGTCTACTCCAGTTCCTCCTAGTGGTGGTGTTCCCAAATCCTCCTCCTCTGCTCTCTCCGCAGCTGCTCTTACTCAAATCCTCCTAACTACTAGGCAGAAGGACTTTGAGACCCCACTACCTTGGTTCACATCTTAGTTAATCCCCACCTCGTGAGAGACCCGCTTGAGCGCCTGGACCCAGGGCAAACTTCTTTGGGAGTACTACTCTCCCGCCAAGCCGCAATTCATTCCGTAGCTGACTGAGGCGGCTTGGGTGGTACGTACCCTCATCAATGCCGGACGTGAGGACCTTCTTGACAATATTGCTACGTACAATGCCGACCCCACTCGTGGTACCCCTGCTGACCCTGTTGGTGCCTACGCACTCATTCGTCGCCGCAAAAATGTGACGGGGCATGCAGCCTAGAGTGCTCTCATCGTGCAGTTCAACACACATCACATGCAGGCGGATGAGACTGCAAATGAGTATTGGACGCGGAGCTTGCGCGTCTTGTGGGACATGGGCATGGCAGCACCGGGCCCCCTCTCTGCTTGCTTGACCATTGTCGTTGGCCTCATTCCAGAGCTCTCTGATCTCTACCTACATGTCTCTTAGTCAGATTCTTGCCGCTACACCAGTCCCTGAAAACTCTCCACCATGGATCGGCCCCCTCTATAAGTTCACTGCTGCTCGTCTCACAGATTGGTGGAGAAACTTGCAGAACAAGTGTATGCATCACACAGCTCTCGCTGCCATGACCACCTCTCCATCCTCCTTTGCTATGTCCATTGCCTCCACCCCCTCCTCTCCTTCTACCGCAGCTGCTCACACCATCCACACTGCTCCTCGTGGTGGAGGAAATGCGTCTGGCCGCGAGGGTGGCCGTGGTGGCAAGGGTTGTGAAGGTGGCCGCAGTGGCAAGGCCTCCTCCGGCAATGCCGTCCCTACAGACATTACCTGCTGGAACTGCGGTGCCGCCGGTCACTCTGCTCTGAAGTTTTTGGCACCGTGTTATGATGCTTGCCTGGTATCGTCTATGCGTGCTCACTGGGCCTGCACAGGTGTCGCCTCCTCCTCCGCCATAGCGGCCATGAAAATCATGTCTTCTTCCGCTCCCTCCTCCTCTACCTCTGCGCTCACTGCCACTCTTGCACCTCTCTAGCCGTCAGTGCCTCCTGCCAGTCTGTGGGGCTGGATCCTACCTCCCTCTGGGCCCCCGTACTATGGTCCTCCCTCTTTTCATTACTTTGTGCCTACCTGGCCCCGCAACGACGGTCACTTCTCCGATCGCTTCTCCGACCACTCCTCCGACCGCTCCTCTGACCGCTCCTCTGACCGTCACAACGAGCGAGGAGCGGACGCTTAAGTGCCCTCTGGCAGAACTATTCCACCTGCGCTCTTAGGGAAGTGAGAGTGTGAGTGGCCAGTCTGGTGTGTCCGTTTGTGACTCCGATGCCACCCTTCGCAATGTTGCCTCCAGCTGTGTACAGAGGGAATTGCTTGATGATCGTTCATGGATTGAGGAATGGAAGTCTTGTACGTTCCTCACTCATCTTGGTCACACCTTTGCCCATCCCTTGTTGGGGACTGTCGCTGTCTGCCTCGTTCTCCCCTCCACTCGTGCGTCACCTAGCCTCTGGATCATTAACCCCGGGGCCACTCACCACATGGCCTTCTATTGCTCATCCTTTGTCACTCTCGGGCCCATCAGCTCTTTTTGCTCTGTACGCACCGGCTCTGGCCAACGTCTCCCTATCCAAGGTGTTTGTGTTGTCCACTTTGTCGGTCCTGGTGGCACCATGTATCTTTCTGATCTGCTGTGCATGCCCAACCTTGAGGTCAGTCTTCTCTCCGTGACCACCCTTGACGACCAAGGCATGGACTTCTCCTCTAGCCACGGCATTGGCACTGTTGCGCTTCGCTCGTCCGGCCATTTTTTTCTTCGTGGAGTGCGTTGTGATCATCTGTTTTGTGTTCCTCTCATGTTGCCTCCATCTTCCGCCGCCTTTGCCCTTGTTCACGTTGTACCCTCCTTGTCTCATGCATATGCAGACCTCTTGCACCGTCGTCTTTTTCATGTTCAAGCTGCTGCCATTGACCATCATCTCCGTCTCCGTCCCGCCGCTGGCCTTGACTTTACCACATTTGCACTTCCATACTCCTCTGCTTGCCTGGAATGTTCCAGCAGCAAGATGCGCCGTTCCCTGTTCATACCTGCTGATTCCACCACCTCCTTTCCCCTTGACCTCGTGCACGCTGATGTCATGGGTCCCCTGCCTCATGACTTCCTTGGTGGTCTCGACCGCTACGTGGTGTGCTTGACTGATGATTTCTCTCGCTATCGGTGGATCTTTCCCCTTCATCAAAAGAGTGATATCACCGATGTTCTTGAATCCTGGTTCCTCAAGCTGAGCGCGCCTGTCTTTGTCCCTTGCGTGTTTTCTGCAGCAACGGGGGTTGTCAGTTTTTTGGTCCCACCTCTCCCTTTCTTGAGTCCCATGGTGCTTGTCTTGAATCCTCTGCCCCCTACACTCCTCAGCAGAACAGCGTGTCCAAATGTTGGAATCGCACCCTGGCCAACGGGGCGGACTCCTTACTCTCCGCTTCAGGTCAGTCCCCGCTGTTCACCTTTGAAGCCATTTCCTACATGACGTGGGTCTGGAATCATGTCCCTCATAGTCCCCTCCCTCACACCGTCACTCCCTTTGAACGCTGGACAGGTCGGCGTGCTGACTTGCGTCTTGTCCGTGTGTGGGGATGTCTTGCCTCCGTGTGGCTCCCCACTGACCAGCGGGATGGTAAGCTCTTTCCCCGTGGTCGCCTGTGTATCTTCCTTAGTGTCTCATTGTTCTTTAAAGCTTGGCGCTTTTGGGATCCTTCTTGCTGCCGTGTACTTGAGTCTCATGATGCGCTCTTTTTTTAACACTTGTTTGAACGTGACGTTCCCCGCTTCGTGGCTGAATCCCTCTCTCCGCCTTCTTGGGATGGAGGTGACATTCCTCTCTCTTGGTCCTCTGTTCACCCCTCGGTGCATCCATTGGGACCCATTTCTTCTTTTGAGCTCTCTGTTTCTTCTACGCACTCTACCCCTTCCGAGTCCTCAACCTCTTCTGCCCCTTTTGTCTCTTCTGAGCCCTCATCCTCCTCTGAGTCCTCTATCTCTTCAGAACCCTCTGTCTCCTCTGAGCCCTCCTCTGCTTCAGATGCTTATGCGCCTCCGGCTCCCACTATACCCTCTGCTACACCTTCTCCCTTTGTGGCCCTACACCCCGGTTCTCCAGCTGTATCCTTACCACCCTTTGCGTGTGTCCCATCTGTTCCTTCTGTCTAATCCTACACACGTGGTGGTTGCCTCAGGCCACTCCCGTCTCAATCTCATCCTGTTGTCTCAGGTGACCCTGGTCGTCGCGCCCTTGGTCTTGTGACTTCTGCATTGCCCATGGCTCTCTCTATGGTGCATCCCAGCATTGCCCTTAGCTACTCCCTCATTAAGCAGGAGCTTCACCTAGCCCTTTCCTCATCCGTGGCTGGGTTTTTCGCCTCGTGCTTTGCTACTACTGGCCTTTCTCCTCTTCCACCTGAACCTCTAATAGTTCAGGCTGCCTGCACAGCCACCAACTCTCCTCCGTGGGAGCAGGCTATGAAAGCCAAACTTGACGCTCTATCTTAGCATGGCGTGTATGAGCTCGTGAATCTTCCACCGGGTCGCAAAGCTGTCGTCACCAAATGGGTCTACCGTCGCAAGCTGAACCTTGAAAACACCGTTGAATGGTATCAAGCGAGCCTCACAGTAAAAGGCTTCTCTCAAGTCCCTGGGGTTGAATTTGATGAGACGTTCATCCCAGTCGGTCGATACACCACTGCCAGGGCATTGCTCAGTCATGTGGCCCAGCATGAGTAGGAACTGGAATAGATGGACGTCAGCAATGCCTTTCTCTGTGGCAAACTTGATGAGGAGATCTACATGGTGCAACCACCCGGGTTCTCGGATAGAGCCAATCAAGTATGGCACCTGCGCAAGGCCCTCTATGGTCTAAAGCAGTCCCCACGTTGCTGGAACCAAGAGATCATAGCAATTCTAAGAAATGGAGGCTTTTGAAAAAGCACTATAGATCCCTCCCTGTTCCTCAGTGCTCCCACCAAACCACTTGTTGCCATCCTTATCTATGTGGAAGATCTCCTTAATGCTTCTCCAGACGTCGCCTCTGTTAAGGCTGCAAAGTCTCTCCTACAGTCGGCATACAAGATGAAAGACCTGGATCCAGCACGCGTCTTTCTGGGCATGGAGTTAGAACGTAATCGCACACGTCATACTTTGAACGTTCACCAAGCTGCGTACTTCCGCAGCTTGGGGGAGCGTTTTGGACCACTCCTTGCCTCTGTTCCCACAGCCTTTACACCCATGACCCCAGCTGGTCAATCACAAGTCCTTTGAGTCATCCAAGCCGGAAGAGACTTTGGATGTGACAAAATACCTCAAAGTCATTGGCTCTTTGATGTAACTTGCTACCACCACGCGTGTTGATGTTGCATTTGCGGTGAAATTCATGTCGCAATTCTCTCAATGTCCACGAGAATTTCATCTTAAGGCTGCATTGTGGGTGGTGCGGTATGCACTCTCCACACCTTGCATCGGGTTATACTTTTGTGTGCAGCCCTTGGTCCTCATTGAAGGGTCCACTAACAGGGACTGGACTCATGACTCTGATGCACACAGTCGAACGGGACACATCTTCATGGTTGGTGGAACAGCGGTCTTGTAGAAAAGTGGAAAGTAACGATGTGTTGTCTACAGCACCGCTGAGGCTGAGTATGTGGCTCTTGGCGTAGGTACATGTGAAGCTGTCTGGCTTTGCCACCTGCTACAACAATTGCGTGCATCCATCCACTGAATCACCCTGCGCTGTGACAATCAAAGCACAAAGGCCATTTCAGAAAGCAATAGCACGCATCATTATCGCACCAAGCATATCAATGTGGAGTATCACTTTATTTTTGAATGCATTGCTGCTGGCATTGTCTGAGTTGCCTGGGTGGACATGCGGTCTCAGAGAGCTGACTTTCTCACCAAGGCCCTCAGCCAAAATGTCTTCAAGAGTTTTTTCCATGCTGTTGTTCTCATTTGTCCCCATGACCCAGGCTTAAGTGCATGACGCTTGCCTGTTTATGTCTGTCTCTCATCCTTACGAGCGTGCCATGTTCCATGTGTGTGGAATGTTTTCCTGCGGGTCATAGGAGATTATTGAAGTTTCTTTGGCCACTCACGTTTCTATGCCCTCTTGTCTCACTCTACATACCACACACCTGTACAAGTTAAATTGTTGGAGTGATGCTCCTCACCATGGCATGAGTGACTCCAAAAAGGAACACCAAAAATACAAGCCTTAGTGGCTTAGTGCTTAATGGTGTCCACCTCTAGAGGCAAGGGCCCGGGTTCAATTCCCACAAGATCAATTTCTGCCCTGCCTCAAGGGAGGTGAAAAATAGATGCCAGGAAGCCAGCTCAAACTCTAGAATTCCTCCTTGAGTTTCTAGAAGGCTAGGTGAGGATCCAGAAAGGTGGCACACCCTCTAGAAGGGGTGACTTGTCCTACAAGGCATCTAGAGGTGTCTGGATCCTCTGGATACCTTCCCTCCTACTAGAAGCAAGCTGAGGAATCTAGGAAGGGGCAGGAGCTTCTAGAGGAAGGGAGGGATGCCTTCCTAGGTGGGAAAAGGACAGCCTACCAAGGGCCACTCTAGAAGCCATAGAATGTGGTAGGAAGCTCCAAATCTGGCATGCTTTGGTGTTCTGGAAAGCTTAGATCATTGGTTATAAAATTCTACTGCTTGTGAGCCTTGATCAAGTGTTCATTCCCAGTGAATTCAGGCCAAAACTATTGCCTCACTGTCTGACCAGTTTTCTGCCTTCCTTGGAACCAGTTGCCTCCACAGTTTCAGTCTCTCCAAAAACAGTTGGTAGTGTGAACCAGCCATTGCTAGGGACCCTCCAGGGTGTACACTCACCCTCATGCCAACATAAAAAACCATGGCATTACCTTGGGAGACACCACACGAGTGCACCTTGACTGCTGCCCTCACTCCATGAAGCAGCCGATCTACCCAACAGTGCCCTCCGGCACATGCATAGCCATCACTTGATCATCTCGCCTTGATGTGGTTGATGCTAGGGTTCATACACTCTAACTGTCGTTCACTGCATCCTTGTGACTTTCTTGTGGGTGTCTGGGGGAGCTCCATGATTTTCCTGAGTGCTGATCCTTAGGGGGCCATCGTGTCAGCCGTTGGCTATACACTGGTGAGAAGCTACCCTCGGATTACATCCGAGCGGACGGGCTCGACCCCCGGGTGGCAGTGCACGCCCACTTGAGCATCTGCTCAGTGCCGGCACGCGCTCACCGGCTTAACACTCTCGCTCCCCGCCCCCTAGCCTCTTGTGTCTCTTATGACTTAACTTTGCAAGCCAAGAGTTCTACATCCATGGCGTCTCATCCTATCTACCTCGCGTCACTTTGCTTGCATATCCAATTAGGCAGTTTCCTAACAACTACAGTTTTACTTCTGCTTTATAGCATGGGGCACGCACATTCAAAGGAGTGTATGCACCACATACGCTTGTGGTTGATGTGGTTTGATTTTCTCTCAAATGCATGCTTTTAGCTTAGTGTGCCAGGTTGCTGATCCCTTGGGACCACACGTCCGGTTTATACCGGTGTGTGAGAAACCACCAGAAGCCCGTTCGCTCCAGGTCAGGTTCAATCCCTTGGTGGCGATTGGGCCCCATGTCGAGAGGCTCGCGTGGGTGGCCCGGTCAATTGGCACTTATCACTTTGCTCACTCCTTACTCACCAGTTCTTTGTTCTTCCTGGTTGTCCAACCTTAGAGTGAGCTTGCCCTGATCCATGGCGTCGCCTCTCTTGTTTCACTTGCTCGCTTGCTTGCTTTTCGTAACAACCTAAGCTACCTACACTTTTGTGTGCTTTTGAGCTTGTGCTTGTGAGCGTTGGCTATAGGTCATGGGGGGGGTGTTGGTTTATGTTCTACAGTCATGTCGTAACCTCTCGTCTCGCTGCACACTCGCCTCACTGATACAGGTGTTTGATGTTGGAGCCACACTGGCGGGGGCTCCACAGCATACATTGTGGCGGCACGTAGCTCTGCACAAGATGAGCCAGAGCCATCCTCCACATCAGCAATGCTATCACAGGCTCACAGATTCTGTTTGAATGATCATGGACACTAGGTTTCCTACTGCTACTGTCTGGGGATTCGTAGCCGGGTTACTCCTCCTAGATTGTATTCTATCAGGCATATATCCTGCTGCGTGTTTGCAGGTTTATTCGGCCAGCAGGATCCAGTTCAGTACCTCGCTGTGCCCGAGGTACGAGCAAGGGCGAGCTTGCTGCTTGCCTGCTCGTCACCTTGCGTCCTGCTTGCTTTGACTAATATCTCTGTGACATGTGACTCGTGTACTTGGCGTTTCTTTGCTTAATCAGAACCCTATCCATGGCTTTTTTGCACCAAGCTAAGTGCCTCTTACTCGTACCTCCCTCACTTCCCTCACGCTAGGCGTGTCCACCTACATTATGTGCAACTCCCATCATGGGCCATGGGAATTATAAATGATGTGTACTGGTCACTTGTATTCCTCTGCATTCTTAATAACCTATTGACACTTTGACACTTTGCGGACTTCCCTAGCCCAGCCCTTCCTATTCCTTGCACCTTGGTGCTTGCTTGTGCGTCAGCTCACCGGACAATATCACCACATCAGCAACGGCAAGGCTACGAAGCTTCCTAGCATTCATTTAGTAAGACCCTGATGTTCGTGGCCTTGTCAACAAGGTTGTGTTGGTTTTTTCACATCTCTCATTATGCTCTTTTGTGTCCTCCCAGCTTGTGTACATGGGCGTGCAGATGAATGACAGTGAGACTCAACGCTGCTGGAGTGTCGTCTGGTGGAGCCGACGCACGCTGAGGACTACACGCAGTTCGTTGGAGCCTCTTCCCTCCGGTGACGTGCTCAGCTCCGTCAGCAGGCCTCCTCGGCGGTCGGGCCGCCGGAGGTCACTGCCACTGCAGATTTTGTCTGCATGTGTCCAGTGCTGGATCTAACAGTACCATTACGTCTGCAGCGTCGTGCTCTGCTTAGGGTCCAAATCTCACGTTAGCGTGGCACTGTTGTCACGAGGGACTAGTGTAGATGCTTCCTGGGTTTGGACAGCCATAACTCCTCACTACTATTTTTCTAGCTGATTCTGACCACACGACTGGGTTTGCAACGTTGGTATTACAGTATGCTCAATTTTTCAGGCAATACAGCTGATACCCGGGTTTTGGGCTGTCGGCCATCTAGTAGGGCTCACTGAGAAAACCCTGCCTACCACAAAATAGGTCTATTTTCTGATTGGCTGGTTAGTTGAGTTAAAAGTTCTACAGAGCTGGGGAGGAGCTAGAACTTGGAGGGGTCTCCCATTGTTATTCATTCTTGCTTCCTAATCAGTCACTTCCAGTTTTCAGCTGTTGTCTGGTGCTAACTCTGGCACACGCGTTCCTGAGTAACAACACCAGGGCTCTCAGACTTATGCTCTGGTGCAGCAGACTGGGGGGGTAGATTAAGCAACGATTGTGGATTCCCACATGTTGTGTCAACAACGCTGCTGTCCAACCTGTTGTATTAGGTTTTCTAGGTTGGTATCAGTGCCAAAGCGCAGCAGCAGCAGCAGACAACTTGCGTACAGGTTCTTGACTACGCCATACACGCCAGTGCAAGGGAAATGCTGCGGGATTTTTCCCAGCAGCATTGACCCGCCTGGTGGCGGCGTCAGATTTTTTCCCACGGCCACTAGGCCAGGGGAAATGCTGCCAGATTTTTTCCGGCAGCACTGACCCCCAAGTGTGATGCAAGGAGGTGAGCGGCAGGCCGCGTCAGGATCCTACTGGCAACAACGCACTCGGCGACGTCAACCACGTGCAATGATTAGAAAGCAGCAGCAGCAGCCTGCAGCAGCAGTAGCAACTTGTAAAGGCAGCGAGCAGTGACAATCATTGGCCTGAGGGTGGAAGGTCCCTAGCAGTGGCTGGTTCACACCACCAACTGTTTTTGGAGAGACTGAAACTGTGGAGGCAACTGGTTCCAAGGATGGCAGAAAAATGGTCAGAGAGTGAGGCAATATTTTTGGCCTAAATTTATTGGGAATGAACCCTTGATCAAGGCTTACACACAGTGGAATTTTATAGCCGCTGATCTAAGATTTCCAGAACACCAAAGCATGCCAGATCTGAGGCCGACCAGGTCTATGACGCCGGTCGCATTGTACGTGCCCTCGTCCTTGTGGCCCCTCTAGCCTCCCGCCTCTCCCTTCAGCCCATCCTCGGCGACCTCACCACTGGCACAATCCCTGACCCAGGAGCAGCATAGCACGGACTCACGCACTCTTATCGCCAGTCCAATGACGCTAAGGCCAGCCGCCTACTCCGGGAATTCAACTCCCTCAACATGGGGGAGACGGAGATGGTCATCTCCTATTGGTAGCGCGCAGAGGACATCCTGCGCCACCTTGAAGACACCGCACCACCCCCTCTCTCCGCGCTCCTCACCATCAAGCGCGGCGCCACCGGCCCCTTCTCCAACCTCTTCGTCCACTAATCCCAAGACGTCCTCACCGCGATGGCTGTCAAGGACACCCTCATGCCCTGGGCATACGAGCTCTTCCTCCGCATTGAGGAAGCTCGTCAGGAGTCACACATCCATTGCATGGAGTCCATCGCCTCTCCAGCAACAGTAGCGTCTTCCGGCGCCTCCTCGGCTGGGAAGAAGAAGACGCAGAGCAAGAAGGGCAAGGGCCCTCAGCAGCAGACAAGCGGATTCGGCAATGCCAGCCTCGTCTGCTACAACTGTGGCCAGTCAGGACATGGGTGGTACACGTGTGCACTCCCGACCGACGAGGCTTGCGTCATCACCACCCTACGTTGCAAGCGCAAGCACCGCCTTACCACCACTGACGTGACCTCCTTTGCTCCTGCCGTATCTGTGCCACTCGCGACAGCCCCACCGTAGCCGTCCGCCCCCACTCCTCCGTCCTCGGCGCCTTCCTTCCCCCTCTTGGACTCTGACACTGTCAAACTGCAGCCGGTCTACTCCGTCGGACCTTCCGCCAGCAAGTGCCAGCTAGAGCAGTTCATCGTACTTCAACTCGGCCTTCCTCGCCCTCCTCCCTAGGGAAGTTCGAGTTGCGTAGTCGCTAGTTCCTCCCCACCCTGCATGACAGAGTCGGTGCTACAATTGTGTCATGTATCTTTGTCCATCCTGTCCTCTGTCGTTCCTTACCCTCCTACCCCTCTTCGTGACGATGTCGCCTGGCTAGATGACTGGCAATCCCGGTATGTACCTCCGTCCACTTCGTCAGCGTCGCTTGTCCATTACCATGTGAAAGTCAGCGACCTGGCCACACTGGTCTAGGATCCAACAGAGACCTGGATCATCAACTCCGGGGCCACGCATGACATGACGGCCTCGCGTGCGGCTTTCAATTTTCTTGTTCCTGTCATCGATGTCAACAGGGTTCGGACGGGTTCTGGTTAGGTGTTACCCGTCCATGATATCGGCGTCGTTTGTTTCCGCGGTCTAGCTGGTGATGTCATCCTGAATTATGTTCTCTTCATCCCTCGCCTTGAGCTCAGCCTCCTGTCAGTCACCGCCCTTGATTGCATGAGCATGGATGCTCTGCATTCGCATGGTGTGGGCACTATGTCGTTGCATCCGTCCGGCCGTGTCATTTTACATGCCACCGCCCGTGGCAACTTGTGGCATGTCCCGCGTCTGTCCGTCTCTACCCCTGTCCCCTCCTCGTCGGCCGATATTGGCCACGTGTTTGTTACCAGCACTCTGTCTCCATAGCAACCGCGTCTCCTGCATCGCCGTCTCTATCACGTGCACTCTACTCCTATTGATAGAATGCTTCACACAGAGTCGGCCAAGGGCCTTGACCCAGCCTCCTTTTCTCTGCCGTGTCCCACCGAGTGCAATGATTGTGCTCAAGGCACGATGCACCGTTCAACCTACCCCCTCTCTGACTCTTGAGCATCTGCCCCGCTCTCCCTGGTTCACTCTGATGTCATGGGTCCCCTCCCAACAGAGTCAGTCGGCGAGCACGGCCATCACTAACTGACACTTACGGACAACTATTCTCCCTATTGTTGGGACTTCTGCCATTGGCAAAAGAGCGATGTCGCTCCCACCATTCGGAACTGGCTTGTCCGTGCTGAACAGGAGTGTGGTCGTCCTCTCCGCCGATTCCGTTCTGATCGCAGTGGTGAGTTGCTGGGGGAGACCACACTCTTCCTTGCCTCCCGTGGTGTCCATCCTGAGACGCCGGCACCTTACTCGCCAGCCCAGAACAGCTCTCTGAGCGATGGAACTGCACCATTTCCAACGCCGTCTGCACCATGCGGGTAGAATCCAGCATCTCTGACGGTTTCTACTTTGAGGCCATGACCTACATGACGTAGGTCTGGAACCGGATTCCTCACGGACCCATTCCTCATTAGTCCATCCCATGCCAGCACTTGTGTGGAGAACGCGCCGACCTACGTCCGATGAGGGTCTGGGACTGCGTCGCCATCGTGTTGTCGCCTGCCCCACACCAAGGTGGCAAACTTGAGCCTTGTAGTCGTCTGTGTACCTTCCTTCGCGTCTCGCATCAGTCGAAGGCATAGCGCTTCTAGGATCCCACCCGACAATGCATTGTCGAGTCGCACGATGCCCTCTTCTTTGAGGACCTGTTTCCCCGCGACCTCGTTTGCTCCGCCGCGTCGATGTTCCTTCCGTTGTGTGAGAGAGTGGTGGATCCGTCCTCCTTCCAGCCGCATCCGGGCGTTCCATTGTCTGAGCCCGCGGGTCCCACTTCACCGGCTGCCCCATCTGTGTCCGACATCGCCTCAGAGCTGGCTGCCTTGTCCGTGTCCGCCAACCCCTCAGGGTCGGCTGCCCCATCTATGTCTGACAACCTCTCAGAGTCGGTTCCCTCATTGATGCCCGCAAGCTCCTCAGGGCCGGCTGCCCCGTCCGTGTCCGCCAACCCCTCAGGGCTGGTTGTCCCATCTACGTCCGACAGCCCCTTAGGGCCAGCTGTCTTGTCTGTGTCCGACAGCCCCTCAAGGCCGGCTGCCCCATCTGTGTCCGACGATCCCTCAGGGCCTGCTGTCCCGTCCGTGTCCACCAGACCCTCAGGGCCGGCTGTTTCGTCCGCGCCTGAGCTCCTCAAGGCCAGTCGCCCCACCCGTGTCTGCCAGCCCCTTAGGACCGGCTGCCCCATCCGTGTCCGCTGGCCCCTCAGGGCCATCCGCCCCGTCTGCGCTTGCCAGCCCCTTAGGGCCAGCTGCCCCGTCTATGTCCGCCAGCCCCTCACAGCCGGCTGCTCCGTCCGTATCGGCACGCTACACATGTGGTCCGGGCGGGAGCCTCAGACCCAGGCCAACAGTGAGCCCTGAGGCCGCCTCCTCACGTCCTCTCACTCCACCACCCCTTGTCATCCCACGAGGTTCCTCACCTCATGTCAGATCCACTCCCAGGGTCGTGAGTGATGACCCCGGCACCAAGGCACTCGGCTTGGCCACACTGTATGTCATCACCAATCTATATCCAGGGTGAGCTCTGGGTTATGCCTTTCTCCGTCAAGAGCAACGGTATGTTGTTGCGGCCACACTCACATGGATACCACAAGGGGCACGGGATGCACACGCCCTCACTGTCTGTCCCACGGAGCAGCCAGAGGACCCAGCCACCCTGCGCAAGGCTCCGGCATCTTCTGAGGCCGCTCACTAGGAGGTTGCATGCACTGACAAACTTGCCGCCATTCAACACATCATGTCTATGAGCTCGTCGATCTCCCCCCGGTTTTGAGGCCATCGGCACCAAGTGGGTTCTCCGGCAAAAGTGGAAGCCACACGGGTCTCTGAATACGTACAAGGCCCGTCTCACAGCCAAGGGGTTTGCTGAGGTCCTCCCGATTGACTATGACAGGATCTTCGCCCCGGTCAATAGGTTTTCCACAAGCCACGCGTTTTTCAGCTTGGTTACGCAGTACTGGTGGGAACTTCATCAGATGGATGTGGGCAACGCCTTCCTCCATGGCTCACTGGAGGGCAAGGAGCTCTACATAGTGCAACCTCCAAGCTTCGACGATGGCTCTTGCAAGGTCTGGAAGTTGTGAAAAGTCCTCTATGGCCTGAAGCAGTCACCGCACTGCTAGAACCAGGAGATCAGCCGTACGCTTCTTAGCGGTGGCCTCCTTCTCAGCTCTGCGCATCCTGTGCTATTCATCAGTCCGCGATGTCAGACTCTCGTCGATGTCCTAGTCTATGTCGACGACCTGCTCATCGTGTCACCTGATGCAGCCGCCATCTAGCGGGTCAAGGACCTGCTACAGGCTGCCTACTAGATGAAGGACCTCGGGCAAGCACGAGTCTTTCCAGACATGGAGCTTGAGCATGATCGCTCCGCGAGCATCCTGCATGTCCATCAGGCCGCTTGCGTCCAGAACCTGTCTAGGCGCTTAGCTAAGGATCGCCCCTCGTGCCGAGAGCATCCTCACCCATGTCGCCCAATGGTCAGGTGATGCTCAAGAGTTCTGATCCAGCCGTAGTGGGGGAGCCATTATACGTGACCACATACTTGCACGAAATTGGGTTACTGATGTTCCTGACGACGACGATTCATCCAGAAATTGTGTTCGGCGTCAACCTCCTCGCACGGTTTTCATAGGAGTCGCATCACCTCCACTTTGAGGTTGTGATTCGAGTGATGTGCTACGCCGTTTCTACCCCACGGCGAGGCCTCATGTTCCATCGACAGCCGTCTGTTGTGATGACAGTACACACCGACAGTTACTGGGCCGGCAGTCCGGACAGTAAGAGTTGCACTGGTTGGATCTTCCTTGTTGGCAGAATGGCTGTGTCCTAGCACAGTGGCAAGCAAGGTTGCATTGCGTGCAGCGCTACTGAGGCTGATTATGTGGCCCTTCGGTTGTGGTGTGTGTGAGAGCGTGTGGCTACGGCACCTATTATCCGATTTGCGTCAGTCAGTCCCATCCATCACGTTGCACTGTGACAATGAGAGTGCCATGGCCATTGCCCACAATGACGGCATACACCACACTGGCACAAAGCACATCAATGTTGAGTGTCACTATGTGCATTCATTGTTGCGTGACCACAGCATTACCATTGTGTGGGTACAGAAAACACGGCAGTTGGCTAGTTTTTTGACCAAGGCACTGAAGTGTGGCTCATTCAAGAAGGCTGTGAATGCAGTTGGTGTGCATCTGTGAGATTCCCTCTCGCCCTGTCCTCTTGGACTCTGTGCTCTCTGCCATCCATGTGCACTGCGCCTCTGAGTCATGGGGGAGTGTTAGTTTTTGTATCACATCTTTCACTTGTACTCTGTTGTGTCTTCCCGGCTTGTGTACATCCGCGTGCAGATGACGGACGGTAAGACGCTGTTGGTTTTTGTGCACCTTTCATTATGCTCTGTTGTGTCCTCCCTGTTTGTGTACATCGACGTGCAGATGACTGACGGCGAGACTCAACGCTGGTGGAGTGTCGTCCGGTGGAGATGACGCACGCTGAGGCCTATTCGCAGTTCGTTGGAGCCTCCTCCCTCCGGCAATGTGCTCAGCTCCATCGGCAGCCCTCCTCAGCGGTCGGTCTGCCCGTGGTCACTGCCACCGCAGTTGCTGTCTACATGCTCTCAGCGCTGGTTCTAACTGTGCCGTTCCGTCTGCAGCGTCATGCTCGGCCTAGGGTCCATGTCTCTTGCTATGTGGCACTGTTTGGCATCGTGGACCGTCGTAGGCACTACCCGGGTTTGGGCAGCCATAACTCTTTGCTACTATTTTCCTAGCTGATTCTGACCGCACGATTGCGTTTGCAGCGTCGGTATAATGGTGTGGTCCAGTTTTCAGGCAAAACGGACGACGCCCGGGTTTTGGGCTGTCGGGCGTCTGGCAGGGCTCACCGAGAAAACCCCTGCCTGCCAGAAAATAGGTCTAGGACTATTTTCTGATTGGCTGGTTAGCTGAGTAACAAGTTGTACACTAGTGGGGGGGAGCTAGAAATTGGAGGGATCTCCCATTGTTGATCATTCTTCATTCCGAATCAGTCACTTTCAGTTTTCAGCTGATTTCTGACGCTAACACTGGCGCGCGCATTTCTGAGTAACAAACCCAGAGGTTCGAGACTTAGTCTCTAGAGCAGCAGACTGAGGGAGCAGCAGACTTAAGCAACTAGTGTGGAAGCCCGCACGCTACATCAACAACCCTGCTGCCCCAACCTACTGACTAGTTTTCCTTTCCGAGATGGCACCGAGTCTGATGGGCCGACGGAGGCGGACGGGGTTGCTGGCCCGGAGGGACCAGTGGACGCGATTGGGGTTGCTGGCCCGGAGGGCCCAGCAGACGCGACTAGGGCTGCTCGCCCGGAGGAGCCAGCGGACGCGACTTGGGCCGCGGGCCTGGAGGGGCCGGCGGGCGCGACTGGGGTAGCTGGCCTGGAGGGACTGGTGGACGCGCTTGGGGCGGCTAGCCCGGAGGGACCAACGGACGCGACGAGGGCCGCCGGCCTGGAGGGGCCGGCGGGCGCAACTGGGGCAGCTGGCCTGGGGGGATCAGTGGACGCGCCTGGGGCAGCTGGCCCGGAGGGACCAGTGGACACGACTGGGGCGATTGGCCTGGAGGGAGTAGTGGACGCGACTAGGACTACTAGCATAGAGGGGCCAGCGGGCGCAACTGGGGCTACTGGCTCAAAGGGGCCAGCGGGCGCAACTGGGGTTGCTGGCTCAGAGGGGCCAGCGGGGAAGACTGGGACTGCTGGCTTGGAGGGAAGAAGTGATGTGTGTCTCGGAAGCGGCAGGACGGAGGAAGAACTCACCACTACCCCACGCGACAGGAGGGACACCGATGAGCCGGAGCGAACGAGATCGCTCGGAAACAGCCCCACAAAGAAGAGGGTATCCTGGGCCTCGACAATGCACCCCTCCTAGGACACCGCTGTGTCACCTGAGAAGATGCGTGGAAGCTTCCTAGCAACACAGCTGCTGACTGGGAGTCATTGCCTGGTCAGACGGTGACGATAGTCACAAGTCGTGCACACACTGGCAAGGGTCTGGCTAGGAGACACAAAGCAAAGTGTCAGAATGATTCAATAGCATTTGCAGAGAGAAATGACAAACGACACGTCCATGGCATAAGTACCTGCCGCGGCGCACGGTGGGTGTCGCACGCGACAGTGCATGGTCTGTCTTAAAACCGGCCCAAAACCACAGTTTTGGCCGTAACTCTGTGCACACATGTCAAAACACTATGCCATCTGAACCTAGACATGCAGAATCACAAACCGGACACTATGACTGGTCACATGCATGCATCCGGCATCAAACGGTGGACACACAATGCGAAAACATTCAAATCAGGCCCACGGCCAGTCCACCAATAAAGTCCTGCCTGCTGCAGAAAAACTACAGGAGGTCCCGGGTAGCGTCCAGAGCTGTGGAATGGTCGCCGGTCAGCTCCAAGCTGGTTGTCTGCCACCAGAGGACGCACCGGTACCACCAGGGTCTGCATCAGTGATCTGCACGAGTATGGACACGGCCGAGTGGTCACAATAAACTGTACAGGTCAACAGGAACGTCACAAATCACAACACTCCCCCATGACCCGATGGTATGCATGTCCATACACGTGCAACACTGAGACGAGCATGACAACAAGTGCAACGACAGATGTGACACGGAAACAGACACCACCCTACACTCAACCACTCTCAGGCAAGGGGCGTAGTCTAACAGAACGAATGGCCACCAAGAACTTTCCGCGCGAAAGTGTCTTCATCAAGAAGTCAGTACGGTGCATGACAGTGCCAACCCAAATGACAAAGACCACGTGTCGCTCCACCAAATCATGCACAAAATGATGCTCAACTGCAATGTACTTCATGCAAGCATGAAAGACACCAGAGTTCTCCGCAATGGCAAGAGCACTCTGGTTGTCGCAATGGAGCACAATGGCGGGGATTGACTGACCCAAATCAAGGAACAAGCGCTGAAGCCATACTGCCTTAGCAGCCCCTACACCCAGAATGACATACTTTGCCTCAAATGAGCTACGTGCAATATTGCCCTTCTTCCCACTGCGCGAGGACATAGCGGTACTACAGAGTAGAAACACGTAACCGGTGCGACTGTATCCATGTGGGCTCCAGGCCGAGTCACTGTTAGTGTAACCATCAAGGACCACCAAACACTGCCGGCGAAAGCAAAGTCCAAGATACGGTGTGGAGACCACGTACTGCGCCACTTGCACATCCACGTGAAGGGTTCTAGCGCGTGGAGCCTGCCAAAACTGGGCAAGGAGGTTGACGCCGAATGCGATGTCAAGACGTGTGGTAGTGGCCAGGTACATGAGAGATCCGATGAGACAGAGGTACAAGGTCACATCCACTGTCTCCCCCAGCTGTGTGGGTTTTTCCACCTTTAGGGCATCCTGCCTGTCAAGTGTGAGAGGTGTGGAGGCCGTGGGCAGTGCGCCGAGGAGGTCGCTGAAGCGCTCTCCCACAACCCATGCGTATCAGGCCTGATGCACTAGTATTGTATGACGTCTGCGGTCTCGCACGATCTCCATGCCGAGGAACACTACTGCAGGACCAAGGTCCTTCATCCTGTAGGCAGTCTAGAGGACAGCCTTGGCCTCCTTCACGGCCTCCAGTGAAGGAGACGCGATCAGAAGGTCGTTGAAATAGACCAAGATAGCGGTGAACTGCTCAGGCGTCCGTCGGATGAAGAGAGAGGAATCTGCCTTGCTCTGTACATATCCCGCACGAGTTAGGGTGCCAGTGATCTCCTTGTTCCAACACCGAGGAGACTTCTTGAGGCCGTACAAGGGCTTGCGCAAGCGCCAGACCTTGTCACTATCCTCAAAGCCGGGTGGCTGAGCCACGTAGATCTCCTCATCCAGAGAGCCATGGAAGAACGCATTGTTCACATCCATCTGGTGTAGTTCCCAGTCATGCTGAGCCACTACACCGAACAGAGCTCGAGCTGAGGTGATGCGGCCGACAGGGACAAAGGTGTCAGTGTAATCAATTCCCTCAATCTGAGAGTACCCCTTGATGACCAAGCGAGCCTTGTGGCGTTCCAGTGACCCATCTGGCTTCACTTTCTTGAGAAAGACCTACTTGACCTGAATAGCCTTCCTCCCAGGTGGAATGTCGTCTAGCCCGTAAACTCCGTGCTCTCGGATGGCGCGAAGCTCATCCTCGCAGGTAGCACACCAAACGTCAGCATTCTGTGATGAGAGAGCTTCGCTCAGTGTGCCCAGTTCAGGTGC
Organism: Penium margaritaceum; assembly: GCA_023375785.1. Taxonomy (NCBI): domain Eukaryota; kingdom Viridiplantae; phylum Streptophyta; class Zygnematophyceae; order Desmidiales; family Peniaceae; genus Penium; species Penium margaritaceum. The sequence goes on along the minus strand of SZWC01004665.1, from coordinate 31,476 downwards.
CAAAAAGGGAGAGCTCTGCGTGGCAAGAGCGCACGTCTTGGTGCTAGGTCTGACAACCACAAGATCGGCTGCTTCATCACAAGCAATGTGAAACCCGTGAGTGACGAGATCGTGCCCTATGGGACACGCTGGGTGTACCTTGTGTGTTCAGTGTGGACACTCAGGCCTAGGGCCTTTGTGCCGGGATTGCCACTCGCGATACTGCGAGTGGAGCGCTTGGGTGCAGGACCAGACACTCGCTGAGCTCCAGAGTCCAACGGTCCAAGATGCCCGCCAGGCTCACGGGAGTAACCTGGGCTCAAGGGGCGCACCTTAGGCTCAGGAACAGGCACAAGTGCAGCTAGGGAGGGCTGAGACAAGAGAGCTGGTGATGGCGTGCGAGGAGATGTGGGTGTGGGAGACACGTGACTTGGGGTGACAGTAGGAGCAGGTGAGGCACGACCATGCACAGAGGCAAGAGTGCCGGCGGACACAGGTACGGTCATAGGAGTATGCACAGGTGTAGGATAATGGGAATCTCAGGGATGCGAGGGAACGGGGGTAGAAGCCGGCGGTGCTGGAAAGGTCTCTGGGCCAATAGCGATGATCGGTGGGTCATCAAGAGCCGGAGGCCGCAAAGTGGAGGGAGCTCGAACGGACACATCAACCTGGCGAGGGGTGCTCGCAGGCGAAGACTCCCCCATCCGGCGAGAGACCTCACATGTAGGAATGTGTTTGACAGACATTGATGTAATCGATGTCAGATCGCGGTAGGTGAGGGACTCAAAGAAGAGCGCGTCACGAGACTCAACAATGCGACGACGAGTAGGGTCCCAAAAACGCCAGGCCCTCGACCGCGAGGAGATGCCGACGAAGGCACACAAGCGGCCCCGCGGTGAGACCTTGGACCCCTGCTAGTCCTTGGTGTACCACACAGAAGCCAAGGATCCCCAGACGCGAGCAAGGCGTAGGTCAGCACGGTGACTGAACCAAAGCTCATACGGTGTAACGTGGTCCGGAAGGGGACCGTGCGGGAGGCGGTTCCAGACCCAAGTCATGTAGGCAAAGCCCTCAAAAGCGAAGGACTCCGGGAGACCGCACTCAGACCGCATAGCGCAAATGGCATCCTCCATGGTGCGGTTCCAATGCTCAAAAACACCGTTCTGCTGAGGAGTAGCAGGAGCGGAGATCTGGTGAAAAATCCCGTGCTCAGCGAAGAAGCTATCCATCTTGCCTAGAAACTTGCCACCACGATCGGAGCGGAAGGTGTGCAGCGTGTGGCAGGAGTGTCGCTCAGCGATCACTAGCCAGAGGCAAACCGAGAGAGCGACGTCACTCTTTTGGCGCAGGCTATAGACCCACTGCATCCGGGTGAAGTCATCAGTCAGGGTCAGGACGTATCGACCCCGATCGGATAAAGACTCGACAGGAAGAGGACCAAGGAGGTCCGAATGGACTAACTCGAGAGGGCGAAGGGCGTGAGAGCGGGAGTCACGATAAGTGCATCGATGCATCTTACCCTAGGCACAGAAAAGGCAGTCTGTCTTCTTGAAAGAAGCCGCGTCAAGACTGAGAGCGGGCTGTGTATGAATGAGCTTCGACACAGTGTCGGAGCCCACATGACACAGACAGCGATGAAGCAATTTGGTGCTCAGGAGACAAGACACCAGTGACAAAAACACAAGCTGAAGGGGAGGGAGAGCAAGGAGCAGAAGTCCAGGAGACACGATACAGGTTATCCACAACAGAGGCATGGAGAACAATGCTGCGAGTGTCAATAGCAATCACAGTTACGGACTCAACAGTGTGTTCCACAGAGAGCCCCATCAGCGTGCAAGCACGTGCAAAAAGCAAACCGAGCTCAAGGTCAGGCATAAACAGCACCTCAGAGAGATACAAGGGGCCAGACGGACCATCGAAACGCACGACCCCAACACCCTGGACTGGCAAGGACTGACCAGAGCCTGTGCGGATGGAACAAACAGACGCAACGGCATCGAGAACAATGAAATCACTACGACGACATGTCATGTGATGAGTGACACCTGAATCAATGATCGAAGTGCCGCTGGAATCACGACTGGAGGACGTCACTATACAACGGGTAATGGAAAACTCGGCCTTGGACGGATGGTGGGCACCAGGTGGGGAGGAACGACGAAGGGCACAAAGGTGAGACTCATGAATCCAATCTGTACAGTCAGGCCCATCGTCATCACATGCCAACTGTGCCCCCCCACACGAGTCATCCCGGGTCACCAAAACAAACGGACCGCCAATCTGTGAACCACCCGGTTGTGACAACACACTCGCACCTCCCTGAAAGCGCAGCGCCAGAAGGTGGCAGAGCTCGGCGATGGTGCGATTACATGGGTCGGGGTCGTCGCCAGTTGCTGGTGAAGAAGCGGGAACTGCTCTGGTCATGGTCGCCGCGTGTCCGGAGGATGTACTGCTCGATGTAGACTGGAGTGCGTGCACATCCTGGAGCCCGCGAGTAATCCGTACCCAGTCGAGAGGCTGTTGGCACTCGGTGTAGCGATGGGCGCCTCCACAGTTGTAGCAGTGAACGGAGCGTCCACCGCTACTACCCGATGACGGCTGCTGCTGCGGCTGCTGCTGGCCCGAGCCGCGCTTTTGTTGCCCCTTCTTCCCCTGTACTGCTAGCACGACACCCTGTGTCTGAGTAGGTGTAATTGGGGTGGAAGGGGAGGAGGAGGACTAGGCGGAGGATGGAGAAGGAGTCTGCAGGAGGGGCGTCGGTGGTGATGCAACGACTGCTGTAGCAATGGAAGTCTCCTGATGAGCCACGGCTGCCTCACGGGCTGAAGTCACCTGGAGGAAAAGCTGGTACGCCTAGGGGGGAAGCTGTATTGAGGCCAAGAAAGGCTCGAGCACGATGTCGCTGTATCGCATGAAGATGTCTGTGTGCTCAAGGCAAACCCCGAGCATGATCGTGTGGAGCGCCCACAGCTGTGTACCTCCTGAAGTCCCAAGGTGAGTGTAAATGCGCATGGCACGTCGTGAGTAGTCTGCTGCGGGCTCGGCAGGCCCCTAGCAAAGGGAGTGAAAGGCACGGATGTGTGCAATGCGTGTAGCATGCGTCTCTGCAGCAAGCAGGGACAACGCTTGGTCCCAGCCCCCGCGTGGATCAGCGCCGGTGCCTGTGCCCGCCTCGCCAAGGAACGGGCGGAAGTCAACGACGGTCTTGCGCGACATGGTGTAGAGGAGTCCGCGCATCGCCTTAGCCGTTGTCAGTACTTGAGCTCGGTCTATAATCTGATCTGGACTGTGGTAGTAGGGCCACACGCCCTCTGGAGTGGCCTAGACCTGAAAGAGGATCTCCCAGCAGTCAAAGCCGTCCTCACTGACATACCAGGGGGATGGCGTCTCGAAGTCCTTGGGTTGCCGCTCCGTAGGGAGAGCAACCACATGCTGGGAAGGACGAGAGATGGGAAGGACATCGGGAAGAGGAAAGTTGCTGGGGTGGCGGTCAGTCGACGATCGAGGCTCCGGAAAGCGGGATGTGTTTGGGGGCCGAGAGCTCGTCTGAAGCTGGCGGATACACTCTTGAAGCACACGGACCTCGCGCTAAGGGGAGTCGCCCTCCATGCCTGGCATGTCTGGATCCTCGTCCCAAGGCTCAAGAGGTCGCGGGCCGGCTCAAAGTCCTGTCTTCAGTACTAGGGCTGACTGCTGTGTAGAGGGTGCGACCCCGGACGCTCCCTCAGAAGTCTATCGTGGAGTTGTGGAATGACCTCGAAGGAGCTCGGTGAGTGTACGGATGGCGTCAGTCTGCTCTTGCTACAGTCGCTCATCTCGTCCTGCTGGCTCCGCAGGCCCTCAATGGCGTGCGAACGTGGGCTCATGACCCCTGAGGAGGAAGAAGAGGGATCTAGCACCCTTTTTCCCTTCTTGATGGACGGAGCCATGATGCCGCTCATTATGGGCCGAGATGTTAAAGTGGTTGAATTGCACAAATGTGAGCATTTCTTGAGGATTTGAAACGCTGGCAACTTTTGACCCTTTGACCAAAAATTTCACTAAGGTAGGTGCTGATGTCAGCAGAAATTTGTTGACGTCAGCAAGACCTGATGATATCAGCAAGTCAAGATGCTGACATCAGCTCGCCCTCCCTTTTTTTTGTTGTCAACCCTCGCGACTGTTGCGCAAGCTCACACTCGCTCTACAGCAGCTGCGCGGGAGCTATGCGGAAGCTGCATAGCAGCTTCTGCTCGGCTGCGTCTTCAGCTGCAGCAGTAGCTACGCGGCTGCGTGCGGAGCGGCTGCCTGGCCGCTACACGCATAGATGTGGCAGCAACTACGTGCTGCTACTGCTGCTGCTGCTGCGCGCTGCGGCTACTACACGCTACTACAGCGGCCGCGCGCTGCTACCGCTGTAGTTGCTGCGCTGCTACTGCTGCTGCTCCGCTGCTGCTGCTGCCGCTGCTGCTGCTGCCGCTGTTGTGCCGCTGCCGCCGCTGCTGCTGTTGTCACTACTGCTGCTGCTACCGCTGCTGTTGCGCTGCTCTTGTGCTGCTGCCGCTGCACGCTGCTGCTGTGGTGCTGCCGCCGTGCGCTGCTGCTATGCTTCTGCTGCCGCCATTGTTGTGCTGCCGCCGCTGCTACTGCCGCTACTGGTGTGCTGCTGTGCTACACTGTTTCTGCTACTGAATGCTGCTGGCAACTGCAGTCTCACGTGGTGATGGTGAGCGACGTCGACGCCGGTCTGCTGTTGTCGGCGTGCCCTATGGATCTCCTGCAGCTGTGGCTCCCACTCCTGCTCCTCTTTTGCATCTCTGCTGCGCAGCTCGGTGAGAAATGTCTCACCGCTCCGATACCATAAGAAGATGCGATGAAGCTTCTTAACAACACAGCTGCTGACTGGGCGTCAGTGCCTGGTCATACGGTGACGATAGTCACAAATCGTGCACAAATCGTGCACACACGCACAATCGTGCAAGGGTCTGGCTAGGAGATACAAGGCAAAGTGTCAGAATACTTCAATAGCATTTGCAGAGAGGAATGAAAAAGGACAGGTCCATGGCATAAGTACCTGCCATGGCGCACGGTGGGTGGCGCACGCGGCAGTGCAATGTCTGTCCTAAAACCGGTCCAAAACCACTGCTTTGGCCGTAACTCTGTGCTCACATGTCAGAACGCTACACCATCTAAACCTAGATGTGCAGAATCACAAACTGGACGATACGACTGGTCACATGCATGTATCCGGCATCAAACGGTGGACACACAATGCAAAAACATGCAAATCAGGCCCACGGCCAGTCCACCGATAAATTCTTGCCTGCTGCAAAAAAACTGCAAGAGGTCCTGGGTAGCGTCCAGAGCTGTGGAATGGTCATCGGTCAGCTCCAAGCTGGTAGTCTGCCACCAGATGACGCACCGGTAACACCAGGGTCCGCATCAGGGATCTGCACGAGTATGGACATGGTCGAGTGGTCACAATATACTGTAAAGGTCAATAGGAACGTCACAAATCACAACACCACCAACCAGAAAGATCCAGCCTGTGTGGCTCTAACCGCCAGGACTGTCGGCCCAGTCACTGTCAATGTAGCCCACCGCAACAACAGACGGCTGTCCGCGGAACATGAGACCTTGCCGTGGAGTCGAGACAACATAGTACAGTACTCGGATCGCGACCTTGATGTGGAGGTGATGGGGTTCATGAGAAAACTGAGCTAGGAGATTGATGGCGAACGCGATGTATTGACGCGTCGTCGTGGCCAGGAACACCAGTGACCCGGTGATGTGCAAATACGCGGTCACCTCTACTGGCTCCCCCACCACAGTTGGATCAGAGCTTTTGAGCATCACATGACCGTCAGATGACATGGGTGAGGATGCTCTCGGCACAAGGGACAAGTCCTCAGAGAAGCGACTGGACAGGGTGCTGACGTAGGCTACCTGATGGTCATTCAGTATGCCCGCGGAGCGATCATGCTCAAGCTCCATGTCCAGAAAGACTCGCGATGGCCCGAGGTCTTTCATCTGGTAGGCGGCGTGCAGCAGGTCCTTCACCCACTGGATGGCAGCCGCATCTGGTGATGCAATGAGTAGGTCGTTGACATAGACCAAGACGGCGATGAGAGTCTGACCTCGCGGGCTAATGAACAGCGTGGGATCGGCAGAGCTGGAAAGGAGGCCGCCACTCAGAAGCGTACGACTGATCTTCTGGTTCCAGCAGTGCGGTGACTGCTTCAAGCCATAGAGGGCTTTTCGCAGCTACAGACCTTGCCAGAGCCGTCGTCGAAGCTTGGGGGCTGCACCATGTAGAGCTCCTCGCCCTCCAATGAGCCATGGAGGAAGGCGTTGCTTACACCCATCTGATGCAGTTCCCACCCATGCTGTGCAACCAGGCTAAACAACGCGTGGCCGGTGGAGAACTGACCGACTGGTGCGAAGATCTGGTCATAGCCGATCCCACGTATCTGAGCAAACCCCTTGGCCGTGAGACGGAATTTGTACTTGTCCAGAGATCCGTCTGGCTTCCATTTTTGTCGGAGAACCCGCTTGGCGTCGATGGCCTTGCGGCCCTGGGGGAAGGTCGACGAGCTTGTAGACGTGATGTTGCCGGATGGAAGCTAGCTTGTCGGTGCACACCGCTTCCCACTGTGCGGCCTTGGAAGACGCCCGAGCCTCTCGCAAGGTGGCTGGGTCCTCTGGTCGCTCAGTGCGGAGGACAATGAGGGCATGTGCGTTCTGTGCCCCTGGTGGCAGCTGCATGAGCGCAGCCGTAATAACATATCGGTGTTTCTGATGGAGCAAGACGTAGCCCAGAGCCAACCCCGCAATGACTGACAGTATGGCCAAACCAAGTGCCTTGGTGCCGGGGTCCCCACTCACGACCGTGGGAGTGGAGCCACGTCTTCGAGGCAGTGGATCTGCATCTCCCCCAGGGGGTCTTGGGGTGAGAGGACGTGCAGAGGTGGCCTGAGTCCTAACTGTTGGGACCCTTGGTCTGAGGCTCCTGCCTAGATCAAGTGTGTAGCGAGCCGACATGGACGGGGGAGCCTGCTATGAGGGGCCGACAGACGCAGATGGGGCGAGTGGCCCTGAGGGGCCGGCAGACACAGATGGGGCAGCCGACCCTGAGGGGCTGGCGGACACAGACGGGGTAGCTGGCCCTGAGCAGCTGGCGGACACGGACGGGGCAATCGGCCCTGAGGGGTTGGCGGATACGGATGAGGCAGCCAGCCCCGAGGGGCTGGCGGACATGGACGGGGCAGCCGGCCATGAGGGGCTGGCGGACACGGATAGGGCCGTCGGCCCTGAGTGGCTGGCGGACACGGAGGGGATAGCCGGCCCTGAGGGGCTGGCGGACACGGACAGGGCCGCCGGCCATGAGGGGCTGGCGGACACGGACAGGGCCGTCGGCCCTGAGTGGCTGGCGGACACGGAGGGGATAGCCGGCCCTGAGGGGCTGGCGGATAGGGACAGGGCAGCTGGCCCTGAGGGGCTGGGGGACACGGACGTGGCAGCCGGCCGTGAGGGGCTGGCGGACACGGATAGGGCAGCCGGCCCTGAGGGTCTAGCGGACACGGGTGGGGCAGCCGGCCTCGAGGGGCTAGCGGACACAGACGGGGCAGCCAGCCCCGAGGGGCTGACGTCCACCGATGGGGAAGCTGGCCCCAAGGGGCTGGCGGCCATACACGGGGAAGCCGACCCTGAGGGGCTGGCGGCCACAGACTGGGAAGCCGGTCCTGAGGGGCTGGCGGACACGGACGGGGCGGCCGGCAAAAGACGGTCTGTGGACGCAGGCGATGGACCACCCGCATGCGGGAAGATGGAGGACGGACTCACCACACCCCCACGCGACGGGAGGAACATCAACGCGCCTGGGTGAAGGAAGTTGCGAGGAAATAGGTCCTCAAAGAAGAGGGCATCCCGGGACTCGACAATGCAACGACAAGCGGGGTCCCAGAATCGCCAGGCCTTTGACGGACGGGAGACGCTAAGGAAGGTGCACGGGCCAAGGCGTGAGGCTGGAGGGGCGACGTGGACAAGAGCACGCACGGGGGGACCGGCATTGTAGACCTGGTCGGCCTGGGTGGAGTCGAAGGACGAAACGTAGTAGGGCCATAAGTTCTCACCCTGTGCCGAGATCCGGAAGCTGAGTTCCTAGCTCCATAATTGGTTGCCAGCTTGAAGCGGTGGCTGTGGGGTTTTGAAGTCCTTTGGCCTGCGGCCGGCACCCAAAGTGGGGCCTAGAACTGATGTCACCGTTTGGTGTTGGCGTAGGGTGTGTTGCTATGCCAGGTACTGTGTGGAAAAGGATAGGGCCGGGCTCTCATATCCTGGCTGAGCAAACGGCGCTTGCTGACGTTGGTGTGGCTGCTGCGGGGGAGGTTGCTGCAACAATGTTGGCGGCTGCTGCTGCTGCTGCTGCGACTGCTGTGGCAATGGGGGTGGCGGCAGCTGTAGTGCTCCGAGCTGTTGTGTCAGAGCTGCAAGCTACTGCTAAAGAGCGGTGAGCGGATTTGTCGAGGTAGAAGGACTGACAAAAGATTGTGCAGGGTGACGCTGCTGCTGTTGCTGCTGCTGCTGTTGCTCCTGCTGCTACTGCTGCTGCTGCTACTACTGCTACTGCTCCTGCTGCTGCTGATCCGGTTGTTGCTGCCACTGTTGTAGCTGCTGTAGCTGTTGCAGGAAAGGGGGACGAGGTCCCCCCTCCCATCAGAGGAGGACCCCTCCCTGCTAGGACTAGTGGGCATGTTTTAGGTGCCTTCCCCCTTTTTTTTCCTCTTTGTGCTGCTGATGTCAACAGTGACATCAGCGGTGTTGTCAGCCTGAAAAGGTTGACTTCAGCCAATCTTCTTTAGAATCTGCAGCATTCCCTTTTTGTGGTTGATGATGTCAGCAGTGACGTCAGCTAAATGACTGCTGACGTCTGAAGTGGCTGTTGCTCAGGCCACTACTGCTATAGCAGCAGCTGCTGCTATAGCAGATGTGGCTGTTGTTGTTGAAGCAGCAGCTGCTGCTGCTGCTGTTGATGTAGCAGCTGCTGCTGCTGCTACTGCTGCTGCTGATGCTATAGCTACTACAGCTGCTGCTGCTGTTGCTGTGGATGCTGCTGCTGCTGCTGTTACTACGAGCTGCCGTGGCTGTTGCAGCAGCTAAGGCAGCTGTTGACGGGGTGGGGTATTCTTCTGGTGTTTTTTACTTGTTTCTTTTTTTTATTCTGCTCAGCGAGCTTGCTGCTCGCTGTGGACAGCGGGCAGGGAGCAGTGGGCTCACTGCTCGCTGCTTGCAGCCCACTGCTCGCAGCGAGCAGCGAGCTCGCTGCAGCAACAGCAGCCCGTAGCTGCCCGTAGCTCGCTGCTTGCGACGAGCTGTGGGTAGCGGGCAGTAGCAACTCATTGCTGCTGCTGTTGCAGCCGGCTGCTGCTGCTTCTGCTGGTGGCCGCCGTTGCTACTTGCCGCTGCGGGCTGCTGCTGCTAGAAGGTGCTTCTACTGTTGCGAGCTGCTACTACTCACAACTACTACTCCTACTGCTGGCAGCTACTACGGGCTCCTGTTGCTGCAAGCTGTTGCTGCTGCTACTGCTACACGCAGCTACGGCTTGCTATTGCTGCCACTTCTTGCTGCAATTGCCCGTGCTGCTGCTGCTATAGGCTGTTGTTGCTGCTTGCTGGTGCCAGTCACTGCACCTGGGTGACGTGCGTCGTTGTTTGTTGATGTCAGACGTGGCCTACCGCTCACTTCCTCGTGTCAAGCGTGGGGGTCGGTGCTACTGGAAAGATCCGGCAGCATTTCCTCTGGCCAAGTGGCCGTGGGAAAACATCTGACGCCGCCACCAGGCAGATCAATGCTGCCGCATAAAATCTGGCAGCATTTCCCCTGCACAGGCACGTATACGTCCGCCTGCGTTGTCTGGCACCTGTACACTAGTCTTCTGCTGCTACGCTCTGGATCTGATACCAAGCTAGAATCTATGCAGCAGGTTGAGGCAGCAGCATTGTTGATGCAGTGTGCGGGCTTCCACGCTCGTTGCTCAAGTCCGCTGCCCCCTCAGTCTGCTGCTCTAGAGTCCAAGTCTGTGAGCTATGGGTTTGTTACTCAGAGACGCGCGCGCCAGAGTTCATGCCAGAGAGCAGCTGAAAACTGGAAGTAACTGATTAGTGATCAAGAATGAACAACAATGGGAGACCCCTCCAAGTTATAGCTCCCTCCCAGCTTTGTAGAGCTTGTTACTCAGATCACCAGCCAATCAGAAAATAGCTCTATTTTCAGGCTGGGAGGATTTCTTGGTGAGGCCTGCCGGACTGCCGACAGCCCGAAAACTGGACCATACCATAACATCTACGCTGCGAATGCAGCCGTGCGATCAGAAACAGCTACAAAAAAAGTAGCAAAGAGTTATGACTCCCCAAATCCAAGCAGTGCCTACGCTGTTCCAATGTGCCAAACAGTACCCCGCAGCATGAAATATGGACCCTAGGCAGAGCATGACACTCTAGACACAACAGCACAGTCAGATCCATCACCTCTGTAGAGCCAGTGACCGCCGGCGGCTCGACTGCCAAGGAGGTCTGCCGATGGAGCTGAGCACGTTGACGTAGGGAGGAGGCTCCAGCGAACTGCGATTAGGCCTCTGCGTGCGTCGGCTCCACCGGACGACACTCGAGCGGCGTCAAGTCTCGCCGTCAGTCATCTGCACGCCAATGTACATAAGCTGGGAGGACACAACAGAGTACAATGAGAGACGCGAAAAAACCAACACTCTTTGCTGTTGTTTTTCTAGCTGATTCTGACCGCACGACGGTGTTTGCAGTGTCGGTGTTATGGTATGATCCAGTTTTCAGGAACGGATGTCGCCAGGGTTTTGGGCTGTCGGGCGTCTGGCAGGGCACACCGAGAAAACCCTGTGTGCCAGAAAACAGGTCTAGGACTATTTTCTGATTGGCTGGTTAGCTGAGTAACAAGTTCTACACTAGTGGAGGGGAGCTAGAACTTGGAGGGTTCTCCCATTGGTGCTCATTCTTCATTCCTAATCAGTCACTTTAAGTTTTCAGCTGCTTTCTGGCGCTTATATTGGCGCGCGCATTTTTGAGTAACAATCCGAGAGCTTCCAGATTTAGTTTCTAAAGCAGCAGACTGAGGGGGCAGCAGACTTAAGCAACTGGCGTGGAAGCCTGCATGCTGCATCAACAACGCTGCTGCCCCAACTTGCTGACTAGTTTTCCTTTCCTAGTATCAGAGCCAGAGCTTCGTAGTAGCACTAGAAGACTAGCGTACAGGTGCCAGACAACACAGGCGGACCCCAATACGTGCTAGTGCAGGGGAAATGCTGCCGGATTGTTTCCGGCAGCGTTGACCCGCCTGGTGGCGGCGTCAGATTTTTTCCCACGGCCACTGGGCCAGGGGAAATGCTGTCAAGTTTTATCCGCCAGCACTGATCCCCATGCGTGACGCGAGGAGGTGAGCGGCAGGCCGCGTCCGGCACCTGCAGGCGACGACGCACGTGGCAACGTCACCCCGGTGCAGTGATTGGCACAAGCGACCAGCAGCAGCAGGAGCTGTAGACAACTGCAGCCAGTAGTGCCAGCAGCAGCCAGCAGCAACTGCGTGTAGTAGTAGCAGCTGGCAGCAGCAACATCTTGCATCAGCTCGCAGCATCAGCAGCTCACAACAGCTCGCAGCAGCAGCAGCAGCCGGTAGCAGCAGCAACTCGTAGCAGCAGCAGCAGCCCGCAGAAGCAAGTAGCAGCGGCGGCCAGCAGGAGCAGCTTGTTGTAGCAGCAGCAGCGGCAACGAGCAATAGCAGTAGTAGTGAGAAGTAGCAACAACACGCTACAACAGTTGAAACAGCAAGCAGCAGCAAGCATCAGCAGCACCGGCTGCAGCAGTTGCAACAGCAAGCAACAGCTTGCAGCAGCCACCAGCAACTGCTGCTGCTTGCAGTCTGCAGCTCGTTGCGAGTAGCGGGCTGCAAGTAGCAATCTTGCTGCTCGCTGTGAGCAGCGAGCTGCTGGCAACAAGCTGTTGGTAGCGAGCAATGAGCTTGTTGCTCGCAGCCCGCTGCCCATAACGAGCAGCGAGGCTTGCTGGGCCAGACGAGAAGAAAGAAAAAGAAAAAAAAAGGCTAAGAAAAGAATTCCCCCACCCCATAGCTGCTAACGCAGCCACAACACCCGCAACAACAGCAGTAGCAGCAGTAGCAGTAGCAGCTGTAGCAGCAGTAGCAGATGTAGCAGCTATAGCAGCAGTAGCAGCTATGGCAGCAACAACTGGTGCAGCCGCAACAACAGCTGTAGTACCAGCAGCAGCAATTGATTTTTCCACAACAGCCGCAACAATAGCAGCAACAACAGTTGCAATAGCTGTAACTACAGCAACAATAGCAGTAGCAGCAACAGGTACAATAGCAGCACTAGTAGCGGCAGCAGCGGCAACAGCAACAGCAGTTGCTGCTACCACAGCACCCGCAGCAATAGCAGTAGCAGTAGTAGTCAGCTGCTACAACAACTGCAGCAACGGTAGCATTAGCAGCGGTAGCAACAGCAGCAGCAACAGCAACAGTGGTCCCAACCATAGTTGCTGCTGACGACAGCAACCAGCCTCTGACGTCACTGCTGATGTTACTACTGATGTCATCAGCAAAAAAAGGGGACGAAAGGGTAGGGAAGACACTTTATCACAACAGCAGGTGCAGATTACGCCATAACTACTACTGATGTCAGCCATCCTAGGCTGACGTCCCTGCTGACATTAGTAGCACAAAAAACACAAAAAACAATGAAAAAAATGAAAAAAACAAAGAGAAGGGGGCACCATAACCATGGCTAACAACCCTTGTGAAGAGGGGTTCTCCTCCGTTGGGAGGACCCCCAGGGGGGGTACCCCCCAATTGCTCTTGCAGCAGTTGTAGCAGTTGCACCAGCAGTAGGAGGAGTAGCAACAATAGCAACAACAGCAGCAACAGGACCAAGAACAGTAGCGGCGGCAGCTGCAACAGCAACAGTAGTAACACCAGCAGTAGCAGTAGCATCAACAGTAGCAGCATCAACAGTAGCAGTAGTAGTAGCAGCAGTCCACATGCGTCGTTGCCGGCACCTCTGACCCCCTGACTGCCATTCAGCAACAGCTCGCCGCCGTGACACAGTAGTTGATAGCACTGGAGCCACTGACCTCACAGATTACGACCACTGCCCCTCTGCCATTCATTCCTCCTATGCACAGTGGCCCCGCTCTGTCCGTTACAACGCATTTAGCTGATGCAGCAGCAGACTTAGCGGTAGCAAAAGACAGTGATCGCTGTCCTTGGCTCCACTTTGGGAGCCGGCCGCAGGCGAAAGGACTTTGAGACACCGCCCCCGCCGCTGTAGGCTAGCTAGCAGTTCCGGAGCTGGAAGCTCAGCCTTTGCATCTGAGCGCATGGTGCGGATCTGTGGGCATACTACACCCTCCCGTAGGAGTCTACCCAGGCTGACCAGCTGTATGAAGCCGGTCGTGCCGTGCGCGCCCTCGTTCCCGTCGCTCCTCCGGCTTCCCGCCTGGCCTCAGAGCCTTTTCTCGGCAACTTTACCACTGGCGGCACCCCAGACCGTGCAGCTGTTGTTCTTCTATGCCCCATGGCCACTGCTATGGGTTGACGGACAGGTTGGGCATGCACTGCTCCCTTGGAGTAAGTCCCCCAAACCTTGTTCGTGTTGCAAGTCCAAGCGAGACACCAGAAGTGTAGCGCAACGGATAGCATGTTGGACTTAGGGACAACAGGTCCTGCGATCGAGCCTTGATGTGCGCAGGAGGTTTTTTGACCTTCTAGCACAGGGGAAGTTTCTTAGACATTTCTCCATGCATGAGGAGAGTGCGCCACTTGGCGGTCAGTAGATGCGCCAATTGGCGGACTGGTAAGGTGGTGTGGAGTGACCACCCCAAAAGTGTCACTACCCACACACCTTAGAAGCCAGGCCTAGGACTATATGTACCAGGCTCATTCCTCATTCTAATTACACAATCTGGCCTTAGATGCTCCTCACAGAGTTGTCCAACTAAGGAACACTATAAAGAAGACACTGGTTGGTCTAAGCCCCAGGAGTTAGTCTTTGACTAGCACCTCGCGCGAAAGTGACCAAGTGTTAAGTGGACACAGTTGCTAGCAAGTGATTGCCTAGGAACTGCTCAGTGTGGAACCGTGATCCTGAGGGTAATATCTTCTCCTAGCTGAAATGCTAGGAGCGAACGGCAGGTGCTATTGTGTCGGCCCTGTTTTCTAGTCCGTTTGCCTCAGGCCGGTTGACAGCAGCCACGTGGCAGATCCTCACTTGTCCCCATTGCCTGTCTAGCAATATTGATACCAGCCATCTGCTACGGGAGTTCAACTCCCTATACATGGGGGAGACCGAGACAGTCACTGCGTACTGGCAGCGGGCTGAGGACATCCTCCGCCGCCTAGACACGTCTGCTCCACCCCCTCAGGGGGTGGAGCAGGTGAGTCACCCTACAACAAATCCAGGGGTCATACCTCCACAAGGGGCAGAGCATTCCTGATCCGTCGTACAATACTGAACAAGGGGCAAACATATTCAACAGAATGGACCGAGAAAAGCACATCGCATAAGTATAAAACAATGGAGCTTCACATGTGTGACCATGCCAAGTCCAATGTTGACATGACGTCAGTAGTAAAACAGAAATGCAAAGATATGATGCCAATGGTACTTGTCAACGAAACCCCCTACGTTGCAGGTGGGATAGAAACATACGTTGGGCCAATGCATCTCTGTCCGCAAGACATTGGCGATAATGCCTGCCTCCGGTACCAGGTACAGCTCTTTGCATAGGTTGAACACCGGCCTCACGATTCATGCCTTGCATGTTGTCTTCTCCCAAGACCTGAATGTCTTCCAATGAAGCAATGGCTGCTGCAACATCCTCTGCATTATTACTAGCAACATCCATTGCGGCTTGGCGAGCATCATGAAACTACTCCATTGCAAAATCATCCCCATGGTGCTGGCACATGTTGTGGAGGATGACGCAGCACGTAACAACGAGAGGAACATTTTGTAGTGCATGGTCCACACGCTTCATGAGAATACGCCAGCGACATTTCAACAACACAAAAGCTCGCTCCACAACCATTCGTGACGCTGACTGTTTGTTGTTGAAGTACTCTTGCCAAGGCTCTAGACGAGATGCCTGAAGTTTATACTGCGGAAGAATGTACGGCCTACATGGATATGCCGCATCACCCAGTAGCTTGAACCCATGCAAACCGCCCTTTGTCACTCTATCATACAACATTGGCTTTGTGAAGAGACATCAGTCATGCATCGACCCAGCCCATCCTACATGGTAATCGTAGAACATACACCTAGTATCAACGACCCCTTGTAGTAAGACTGCATAGAACCCCTTTCGACAGTAGTAAGACTCCTTGTGCTCTTTCGGCCCCATGATGGGAATGTAAGTGCTGTCTATTGCCCCCACACAACCCTCCACCCCTCGAAAATCTCGAAACTCCCTCTCTAGCTCTACGAACCTGTCGAAGGATGGCCACGTTACGTAGACGTCTTTGAAGTTGTGTCGAAAACCGAGGAAGAATTCCAGGCATATACGGAAGACTGTCGTGCGGCCAAGCTTGAATGCGTCGGCAATTGCGGCGTACGTCATCCCACTTGCGAGACGCGTTAAAGCCACTGCAACCCTTACTTCCATGATAACGGCCAACCGGAAGTGTGTGTCATGCCTCTCAAGAAGCGGGAGCAACTCCTCGACAATGAAGTCGAATATGGCTGGACTAATGCGAATGGCGGCCTTCAAACAAGACTGCTTCCGACATGTCAACCACGTTGGTATGTGAGACCGATCACGGGGTTGCATCCACATGGTCCGTGGCCTCCTGGGCATCTGCCTGCGACGATGATTCTGTATGGCGGCGAGGAAGAGCAGGGCATTTGAAGTATGAAGTTTGAAATATTCGATGAGGACAGTCCAGGCCGCAAGCCACAAAACCATGTTGACATCCATGGTTCTGACTGCACAAGGGAGATAGCACCACCCTTGTGCTAATGCTCTAATGCGGCAGAGCAAGCCCAAGGAGCAAGCGGTGAAGCGTGACAAGTTTGGGGGCAGGTGGGATTGGAAGCGTCGATGGTTGGTGGTTGGTGGTGACCAGGTGCACACCTGGGAATCTAGCGTGCGTTCACAGTGCAGTGAGGTACCTTGTGAGGGCAATACGAAAAAAAGATAAAAAAGGGTACGGGTACAGTGAGGCTAGGGGCCGAACGGCGATGCAGGCCGAGACCGTCGTCCAGCCAATCACGGCGGACGTTCCCATACATTGTGATGGGCTGGTCGCCTGCAATAATCGCGTGATAAGTGGGGATCCGTCCGCCAAAGCTATTTCAGGCGGAAAAGCGTCACTTCATCGCGCGCATTCGTCGGCGCGGAAAGCTCCGCTAACCGGACCCCACCACGCACCCCATCACGCGTTTTTAACAAAAACGGGAGGGGGCCCATCACGTGATGGATGGAAACACATCCTTTGTGCGTGTATGATGCACGCTGTCATTGTCGGCGATGGCCATGGCACTCTCATTGTCACAATGCAACGTGATGGATGCGACGAGCTGCCATAGCTCAGACAATAGACGACGTATCCACATGCTCTCACATGCGCCTGAACCAAGAGGGGTCATGAGCTCGATCCTGGCTCCATGCACATCTTGGTTGTTTTAGAAGCTTCCAAGAAAGAAAGTCCATTGCTTCTTGGAAGCAGCACGGCTGATCAGTCACCTTGGCACAAGGATGCTTATGTGTCAAGCCCACAGCGCAAGTCTCTTGGTGATGTGGCAGGGTCAAGCCACTTCTTAGGAATGTGCTTTTGAGTTCTAGGACTGGACAGACAGCTATAAAAGGACTTGTCTTGCATGTTGATCAATCAACCCTTGCTTGATGCTCTCTTGCGTATTGACAACTTGAGCTCTTCTTGAGATGTAATGCTAAGGCGTTAGTACTCTTGAAGGTGAAGTGTATGCCTGATTAAGTTTGGGGTGCACGACACATACCTGCAAAGGAAGAAGGTGTAAAAACCTTTGTGAGCTTTTTTGGTTTCGCGGCTTCTCTGCCGGAGGTGGTTAGCTCAATAGCTAACAAAGGGTTATGGGCCCACTCCTCTGGTTAGAGAAGTTTCACGCACGCAACCGCCAAAGTCACAAGCAGTGAGAGCGCCTTCGCTCTCACCCATCCTCTCTGTTTGCAGGTCAATCATCAGCCGGAGGGGAATGCAAC